>WURT03108075.1:0-12163 GCA_009936505.3 Holothuria glaberrima
TGAGGGATGAACCTTGGTGTAACAAAGCTACCCCCTCCTCTAGGCAAGGAATCACTAAGCCTTTGGGCTTTCTGGTTATTAAAGCATCAGTGTGCTGCAGGCTTAAACGATCATTTTATTAGTAAAGCATTTAAGGGAATGAAGAGTTGCCCCAGCCTTATTTTGAAAACATCAGCTGCATCTCAAAAGTACCTTTGTAACAAGTAATAGAACATACAGTCTTTTACAATAATGGTAAACCAAAGGGTTGTCTTACATGAATTTAACAATTTTTTGATTATCAGTTTAGCCTACTTTTAAAATTAAAAGGGTGTTCATAAGTTGTGAGTTTATTTCCACATCAGTCAGCACAGAACACAAATACTGAGAATAAATTAGTGTGGTAAAGGAGGAAGACGTTTTAAGTTGTAGCTTGATCAATCAGTCACCCAATACAAAGCAAATAATATTGGTAATAATGACACAACAATAAAAAAAAACAACGCAAAGAAATGAACAAAAGTTTAAAGCAACACAGCCAGGAAGTATGAGGGGCAGGGCCTTCCGAGATGATGTCACCCACTTTGCTATTGGAAGGAATAGTGTAGGCAATAAAAGGAGCACATATATGTAATTTGGAGGCAATTGTCCTAGCTCATACTGTAGACTCCCAAACAAGGGAGTATGGGCAACTTTGAAGCATAATGTTTGAGTAAGTGGCCTATAAACATGCTTTTAAAGGAGAATTTACTTTTTACAGCTTTTATATCATTATTTAGAGAATTCAATATATTTACATCACCATTTCTCAAAAAAATGATGATGATAATGATAATAATAATCAGCGTGGATAGGACATTAGGGCGACAGTTACATTGACTTGTACACAAAATTTTCAATTTTTCTAACCCTAACCCTCGGGCCCGTAGCCAGCTTCACATTTTTAGGGGGGCATATGTTGTGATTGCAGGGGGCAAATGTTGTGACTGGGGGGCATAAAATATTTCACCACATTAATTATTATGCAGTTTCAATTTTCATCTGGGGGGCAGAAATATTTTTTTTGGGGGGGCATTGCCCCAAAATGCCCCCCCCCTGTGGCTACGGGCCCGCTAACCCTAACCCTACCCTAACCAAATTTGGTAGAGATACTTTCAGACAAGGAGGAACAATTTAAGCATATTTCCGACAATAAAATTATTCTTCTGAATGGTACCTAAATAATAAGGCGACACGTAAACAGTCGCCTTAAACTCAACTGTCGCCTTAATTATCATCATTATCAAGAAAGGTTTTACACATCAGCGAGTCACGTTGCAGGCTTAATTATAGCATGAAAATTGTTCATCCCCCTTCATCTTTACAAAATATTCTGGTCTCAGAAGTCGCATTTTTAAAGTTATTGGAGAGGAAGTTTGAAGGAAGAAAAAACATAGGAGAAGTGATCATATCTGATGCGTGACAGAACCCCTTCGAATATTTAGCATTTCGTAGAATCCGTGATAATAACTCATCTTCAAACTCTGTTTTGCAAAACAAAAATGTGCAATTTACTTAAAATAGAAATGTTTGGTTGAATGACTTGGGAATCATATTTTCTCATTTTGTCAGTCAAGGTAGAATGGTGACTCTCTCAAGTGGCTTTAATATGATGCCGCAACTGTTGATGATGTATTCTCTTATTGACAAGCGTAAAGTGATGACAACTGCTAGGCATTAGACCGTTGGGTATTTATCAGAGATCGTGTTAAAAACTGACATTTACAGTATTGTAAAGAGAGCATTAGTTAATAATTTGCCATTTTAATCTGATAGTGATGACGTTAGACGTAATTCACCAGTGGCTCATGTCGTGTCGTTTGCTTGTTGCAAAAATACTGGGAGATAGTTTCTGTATGTGGATTCTGCAAGCAGTGATAACTCAAAACTTGCCACAGTCAGAATGTGGCATTTTTGTCATTGTATAAAGTCATGGAGAAGGATCGATCTATTTCATAGTTTTCATAAATTGCATGTTTTATTCACCATGATTTTGCTTTTATCCCCTTTATAGCTACCAAACTAGGACCCGAGGCATTCCGTTTTGAGGGTCATGGAGAAGCAGTGGCTATGAGACAAAATGAAAAGTACTACATTCTGCGTCCAGAGACTATAGAATCTTATTTTGTAATGTGGAGATTAACCAAAGATCAAAAATATAGGGACTGGGGCTGGGAAGCTATACAGGTGGGTATTTTTTTATGATATCTGATATGAACTTTTTGAACCCCCACCTCACCCCCAGTGAAATAGCATTAAAGTACTGTAAGCGTGTTGGTGACTAGTACACACAGGGCTAATGTTGTTGCTAGAATTTTGTAAATTAGAAGAACAATGTAAAGCCAATATTTCTGACAGTGTATTGCAGTTTAGAAAGGAAAAATGCCAGTTTAATTCTGTTCTCTGCATTTTATCACCAAAGGGGAATACTTAGTGCTCCACCCCACCCCCTTTCTTTTACCCACACTTTTTGCACCACCCCGAGTTGAAGAACAATACCATTTGCAGTCAATATTACCCATTACAAAAATAAAACAGCTGTCAACATGATGTCCACAAGTACTACGAAATGGGATTTACTTCAAATGAAACATCTCAGTCTGAATAACTGAAACCCTACAACCAGAGCTTGATGAAACCATTGGTACCAATAGCATGAAAGTATTGCATCCTTAACGTTTACCATGGTCATGGCCATTCAGGGCCAGGGGGGCTGGGGCAGCTGCCCCCCCAAATGTCAGGAACCTGACTGAATTGGGCAGATATTTTGTCTCAGTCGAGTGGAAAATTGAACAGTTAAATTCTATACTTCAGACTGTGGAGTCTGTCAAATATCACTGCCCTCCCTGGGAAAAGACAGTCCTGTATGGCCATGACCATGGTTTCCTTCAAAAATGCATCTAGGCAATAGAAAAACTTTCTGTCAGTGGCCTTCCCTCAAACTTTGATGTGCCTTGCCTTGTTTGAGACTTAAAGACGAATGCTCATCACCCGAAACTATATTTGTAGTGTAAGACATCAAAATTCTCAGTTGGTGACTGCTCTTTGATTAACATTAAAGTTTGAATATTCAAAAGATGCAGAGTAGCTCACATTCCACACAATACAGAGAGAGTGCTTGGATTACACATTATAGCCTTGTATGCTCACCAGGGCACATGGCCATATGCAATAAAATAGTTTTGTGTTTGCACAATGGGGACCTTTAAACAGTCAGGGAGGGAAGGAGCTACAAGTTGCTTAGTTGGGAGAATTGAAATTGTCTGGGATGAAGAGAATTGCTCTTGAAGTTACGCCGTGTAAAACACTTCCTTGACAGTAGGGAATGAAATGGAAGAATGCTTTTCCCATATTTTGTGAATATGGGGTGGGTGTTTGGCTTCTGTTTTTTATTTCAACAGACTTCATTCCTTAAACTGTCATATGAATAAGGTCAGTGTTTAATAAAGAATATTTAGTGCAGGAATTCTGTGATTTGCCTCCCAGTGCAAAAAGTTTGTATGTTATGGATTTGGATCTATACATTTAGTATAATGTTGTATAAAAGTTTTAAGAGATGAACAAGGGTACATTTGATTGCATGGAGGAAGTAGCTTGAGTAAATTCAGATACCATTTGATTGGAGTAAACTTTATCAAAATGTCACATCTCAAGCTGACCAAAGTTGCTGACCTCCACTGCTTGTTGAGCTGTCTAATGCATAACATGACTCCATGGAGATGCACATAATTAAACAGCCTTTGGCAAGAAAGTGCCAGTTTATTGCTAAAATGTGAACATTCATAACTGTCAAGAAGTGCGAGTTATAACGTCAAAGCATTTGTGGCAAATGTGATGCCCTACTTACTTGCTAGGCTATTTTTCTTTTTATTTTACTCACTGTGGGAAGCTTTTAAATTACTTACACTTCATGGCTAGGCTTTCAATTATGTGCAATGTACAATTTGATGTTAACATGTGCTCACATCATGAATTCCATGTGCTTCGTAAGCTTTCAGTTGTGTTGTTAACACTACACTTGTATAAATTCGGGTAAGCAATGTCAACCTTATCCCAGGCTCAGTTGGACCTGCCCACTGGGATGTATGTTAGTTTAGGTAGTTACAGTACCCTCTCATTGGAGGGTGATGTGAATGATACATTGGGCACACCCTTTTTGATACAGATTTTGTTCAGAATTGCAACCAAGGGAGTAAAAATCAAACTAGATCATTGAAGCACATCAATACAAATATCTGATAGAGAAGGCCATGCAATTTCAGATTTTGACCCAGAAAATCTAAAATACTGGGAAAGGAATTGGGAAGAACTTAAGTTAAGATATCAAATAAAATGCACATAGTGATAAATCAGTAGGCTGAGAAGTTTCTTTATGCCAATATACAGTTTACCTTGGACTGAACAGTTCTGGGAGTATACAGTGTAATTCAAAGGTTTTTGGCAGAAGATGCCCTGACATTTTGAATTTAATAGTTTTGAAGGCAATAGAATGTTACCCTTGCAGTGTGAATGTGAGATAAATATTTACTGTTTCATGGAGGCTTCCTTTTACCTTATATATTTTTTAAGTATGATTGTATTGAAGGTCTCAGGTAGTGATGGTACTATCATATTGCCAATGTTTAATTTCTTCTGGGTTTTAAGTTCAACCACCATAGGAGACGTCAAAACATTTTTTCATCCTCACCTATCTTGTGTTTCTAATAAAGTTGTTTTCTTTTTGTTTACAGGCAATAGAAAAAAATTGTAGAGTAGACTCTGGTTTCTCAGGAGTAAAGGACGTTTATGCTTCCAGAGTAGTTCACGATGATGTCCAACAAAGTTTCTTTCTAGCAGAAACGTTAAAATACTTGTATCTTCTGTATTCAGACGATGACTTTATATCTCTAGATGAATGGGTTTTTAACACCGAAGCTCACCCATTGCCAGTCAAGAAAGATACATGATCACTTCAAAAGAAGGACAAAAGAAAGTTTGGATTAAAAATGAAATGATTGATTCTGTAATCACAGAAATATGCGGGCAGACTGGGATTCCAGTTAAGTCTCTTTAGGCTGGAAGCTCATCAGCTTGCTTTCTCTCTGAGAAGATGGTTCGTAGCAGCTACGAAAAAGACGGTAAAGCAGTGACGAATTACGTAAGCCGTGCTGAGCCTGGTTGTCAAGACATCTGACATGTGCTTCCATGATGTATGTTGGTGAAGTCATTGATCTGTGAATGATTTAATTCAAAGGCTTAAGGATGGGTGGATGAATGGATGGATTTCAGTGAATATTCATGAAAATGATTTGCATATTAATGTTTGCATTGTCATCTGGTACTTGGCCAGATTAGTAGTTTCCTTTTTTTTTTAACTTGACATAACTATTGGTTGGTAGTTCCTGAGGTGTCTTGGTTTTAAATGCACTTCTTCATGTTTGTGCCAATTCCATCAGAAAAAAAATCTTCCATCTTAAAAATCTCGCATATCTTTGTTTAGTCATATCATAAATGAAAACCACAAACTAAAGAATGACTTAAAAAGCTCCCTTTTGGGCTAAAAATTTTCTCGAGTCATTGGTAGAATGCTGTTAGTTAATCAATGAGGGAGCCATCATGTCTTGGTCTTTTGGTTGAGATTACATCATTATCTGTCCTTTTTTCTGTATTTTTGGGTTAAGGAGGAAAGAGTTAAGCAGAGCCAGGCATGATAGGTATAGATGTAGTACTTGGAGGGCTGAGAGGTTGTTAACTTTGTGTCCCTTTGAGACTGAGTGTCCAAAGAGCAATTACATGTTTTTCTCTGATGGAAATAGCCCCCAAGACTTTCATAAAAGTATTTAGTAACAACTGCAAGTGGACAGTTGTCCATGAGGAAAGAGTTGACAAAGCAAGATGTTTCATGAAGAATGCCTATTCTGAAAGTTTTTCTTCTTTTGTCTGGGTGATCTTTGTAACCATCAAAGAAATGTTACCTGCTTGACTGCATTTATGTATGTGATCAGATGTGTAGAAACTGTTCCGTCAAGTCCATAGTGATAGGTATGGTTAGGTAGTGGGATTAGCAAAAGACATGTTGACAAGCTGTTTAACACAATTTATGCTTGCACTGTGGCAGCTCCTAGTTAAGTTTCATCTCCCTTTAGGGTTATAACTCCTTTTAGGTTCAGGTTCAGGTTCAAGTTCAGGTTTTTATCCTGGAGACAGCAGCTGCCACGACTTTGTAAAAAACACTTATCGACTGCTGCCATCAGTTATTAAACTGGAGTATCATCCTGAGTTATATAATGGAACCCTTTTGTTACTTTTAAATCTCTCTAATCATTCATTTGAATATTAAGGAATGAAATGCATGGCTGTATCATTTGAAAAATCAGGATTGTATATGTTTTCACTAGCGTGATGACATTGAGTTACCCTTGCCACATTAGATAAACCCCTTTAAGGGTTCGTTACTGAGTAAAAGTTCAAGTGCAAATGTTAACATTTTGTCCTTGTTAGTGTTGTTTCAGTACTGTCTCTGGTATAAGTTCTGTGTATTTCTTGTTTGATGAGGGCATTCATTAAAACATCTCTTGAGATGCTTAAACTGGTTGCATCAGTTTGGTTACTTCTTGAGATGTTGTCTGTAGGGATCAGGGCATTTTCAACCATTTTTGTAGACAATTGACTTGTGTCCGTCACGAAATTTAAAACTTATATTTTGAACCATTGATATTTTTCTCTGTTTGTAAGATCACAACCCCATGTTTTATCAAGTAGGTCTTATATGCTGTGCTTTTTGGGGAGCTTTGAGGTAATAGACTGGGATATCTTGATTTTCAAAGTCATCAATTAGCCAGTGCAAACCTCCACACTTTTTCCTCGTAAGTAGGTGTTGCTAGATAGTACCTCTAATAACATGTTGGTAGATTATATACCATGTTACCATTGGTGGAAGGCTGAGAAATATTTTACACAAATTGAAGATGCCACAAGTTGGACAGAATGTTGTTTTGCTAGAAGAACGGGTTGTTTGGACAGATTTTTTTTTTTTTTTTTTGTTTGTTATTGAATCATATTTAATGGTTTGTCATTCTTCATTTGAGACATTGAATTTTGAAAAAAGTATAAATTTACTAATTAGAAGAGGGGTATAGATTTAATATATGTTAGTTCAAGACACTGTTATTTGTTGCATCTTGAAGCCAAACTTTTAGTGTGAGTACTTTATCATGAGAATGAGTACAAGGGCAGTGTCTGTGTTGTGAGTAACAGTATGAGTACATGTCCTTTTTCATGAGTAGGAGTACAAAATTTTGCATTGGCCCCAATGAAGAGCTTTTAAAACCTGAGAGTATGAATACAAGAACAAATTAATTCTCGTGAGTATGAGTACAGGCAATTGTTTAAACCCATGAGTACGAGTATGTACTCACTTCAAGTCTGCTCAGGAGCATTACTGTTGTGTTACTCACTTTATTGCATACTGGAATTAGAATATACTGCTTGTTTTAGAATGGTAGATTAAATATAATAAGTAAAGTGCCAATATCATTTCATTTAGGTATGCTCATAATGATGTGACTATTGTTTTTTCATACTATGTGAAGTATGAGATGAGACTGCTGCTGTGACATTGTGACCATCAGTTCATAATTGGGTTAGATTTTGTAAAAGTTAGGTAATTTTATCCATGTCTGCATGTTTCATTCTGTGTGTTGATTTCCTTCATGGAAGTGCTAAATTATTCCTTTACAACCATATCAGGTCAGGAGACCCCTATGGACTGCTGTTTATCATTCTCATACTGGAACAAATACCTTTAGCATTCTTTGTTTTGTTTACATTGCTTTAATTTGTTGGTATCACCTTACCTTGTAGCTTCAGTTTACTGGACTTGTTTTGAAAAAAGTAATCCTTCAATTTTTGTAGAGCCATGCAGTGGATATCTCTAAAACTAAAGGTACAGAGGTGATTTGTAGTAAAACAGAATTGGATTATCCTATAAAAATATGTGGAGGTAGTATAGGGGTATCTTATACTTATTTCGGTTAAGCAGGACCAGTAATATCTGTGAGTGGAACATGAAAAAAAATTAAAGGGGTTTATTGAGTTGGTTAATGAATTAAATGACTGTGTCACACATGTTGAGTTTTAGTTACATCTTGATTCTCAATGGTAAAACTATGTGATACTGCACATGTAACACATAACTGAAATGGCAATGATAGGTGAATTAATAATTCAAATCATTTATTACAAATTTGTAACCAAAAACTTTTTACCATTAGCTTTATCATATCCAACCCCTGTTCAAATAAAAACAATGAGTGAAGCTTATAGGAACTTGATTGACAGGCTCTCAACTGCTCTTACAAACAACTGTTTTCATCAAGGCATCAGTTGTAAATTTAATACATGCTGTAATTTCCAGAGTGTCTGGTCCATCAAGGGCTTGGACAAGCATTGCAAACTATGAGCTCTTAGGCCCATAAAAAGTACAATTTTTCACATTTTTGGTAACTATAGAAAGTGATAAATGGCTAATGAGGCTAATTAGAAGCATTTGTCATGCAATAATTTCCTTAAAACTTGTCACAGAATATTCAAAATCAACTGAATGAGCCCCTTTTAACTCTCAGTACTAGTTGGGAACTGGGAGTATATAAAACAATGGGCTAACTTAGCGCCATCGCTACTACGGTATTGTTTTACTCCAGGTTCCCATGCTCCTTTTGTAGATGTGTCATAATCATTATTATATAACACCTTATTAATTCCTCTACATCTGATTGGATGATTGGTCGTCACATGCCATGGGTAATTTGGTTCTAACCCACGGTACTGGGTTAGTATATATTAACCTACAGCGGTCATGTCAGCCATAGAGGTACATACAATCAATTTTTGACCAAAATCTATGATTTAGGAAGTTGGGTGTTATATAAAACAAATAATAAATATTTTCCATTCGTGCGATAGTATGAATAATTTCATTCGTTGAAGGATTGAACGTTCTATTCAACTTGGCTTCGCCTCGTTGAATAGATCATTAAATCTTTCGACTCATGAAAGTATTCATACTATAGCTGTCATAAACATTATTTGTATACTAGTGTTGACTAGTATACAGATCATTGCATGCAAGGGACATGTTTACCCTCATAATTGAAATTACGGTATTTTTATTATTTTATCAATTTTTTTTTTATTTCAAGTTTTCAAGATCTTTGTGAATGTGGGAATTTTTTAAGTGGATACCAGCCAAAACTATAACTTCATCTTTTAGGTGTGATGTGAGTGTTTAGAATGTTATTCAAGAAGCATGGTGAAAAGTATCATGGTTTCTGTAAGTTGGATATAATTGTTTTAAAGTGAAGTCAGAATTACTGCATGCTTTACAAAAATGGAAGCTTTAAGTACGTATGCTGTGTCGTAGCTTATCTTAAATACCTGTATTGATCATTCTGTGCTGCTGGTGCCTCCTTTGATATAGAAGACAATTGATTGTTTAAAGAGGCTTATTGAGTTGGTTCACAAATTCACGATTTTTTTCACACCTGTTGAGATTTAATCACATCTTGATGGTAGATGATCAAACTGAGAGATTCTGCACATCTGACTCACAACTGAAATGGCAATGACACGGTAATCAATGATTAAAGTCATTCATTACAAATTTGTGACCAGACACTTTTTACCATTACTTAGTAATCATATGCAATCCCTGTCCACAAGAGCTACAAATTCTCACATTTTCAGTAACTATAGGAAGTGATACATGAGTAATGAGGCTAATTAGAAACATTGTCATGCAATGATTTCCTTCAAACTTGTCACAAAAATAATCCATATATTTTTCAATGAGCCCCTTTAAATGGAAATATTGCATTTGTTTTACAGAAAATTATCTTATTTTTAAACCCCCAATATTAATAGAAACAGAATGACAGACAATTTAAAATAAGGCAGTACAGTAGATTTCTTTCAAGAAATAAGGCTCTCTCAGTTATTTCTTGCTCAAAAGTAATTTGTTGACCCAAACTTTCAAAAATTCAAATGATGCAACATCTGTTACTCTCGTACTGCATAATATTTTGAGGAGATAAAGTTATTGCTAGAGTTTATTGTTGAGACTGAACAGTTAAATAAGGGTTTAAGGTATTTTCGTTGTATGACATGTTGGTGCATTTTAAAGGCAATATTTCCCTTTAAATAGAAACAGGCATAGGATATATAGCCTTTGCTCAACCTCACAAATGCAATTCTTAAAAGTGGTAACAAAATCCTTTTAATGGCCATGCACAGCTAGATCTTAATAAGGTGACTGCATGAGCTTATTCAGGAGATCAATTTACATTGAACATTTGTTAAGTATGCCATGTTTTTACGTCATTCCTACACATTTAAACAGCTTATGCTTTGAAATTTTGGCTTTTAAGTACTTTTGTTCGTTTTTGGTTCTCTCTGTTTTTAGTTATCCTGAAGCCTCCACTTTCAGGAAGAACTCACATATAAAAATAACATTATAAAAGTTTACTTACAACCGCAAGATATTTTCCTAGATTGGGAGTTAAGTCTCAGAAAAGAAATGCTCATCAAAACTGCAGGAATTAAGAGTTCTGCAGGTAATTTTTTTTTTTCAAGGTCTTCAAAAATGTATAATTTGTACCTAATCCAAAGATTTGATACTTGTGTACGGTAAATTTTGGTATTCTTTGTAGCAAGTTTTACAATCAATTGCATTTATTTTGCAGAAATCAGGTCTTCAAGATGTCTTGATAGGTAAAGTTAAGCCACTTTGCTGCTGGGGTAATGAATATACATCTAGAGTTATTTAATGAAGGAAGGGGGAGAGGGGCAAGGATGTGTTTCTCATGTGAGTATACACACCTAAAACTGTATTCTATTTGGTTATTCTGTTTTGTGGTTACTTTCATCCTCTAAACACCTCTGGTAGCATATTTAAGCATGTTACCTTGTGTCATGGTACGGTGTATCAAATGGGTTTATATTTTTACTTTGTCCACGGCTGTACACATCTGTTTCTCACAGTCCTTCATGTACACTAAAGATATTAGGTCAATTTCATTTAGAATCACCCCTTTTCAATCAACCCCCTACCTTATATTCCAGCCTCCTGAAGTTGTGAACCTATTCTGAAATCCCTGTGTATTTCTCCTTCACATTTGACCTGGAGACTTGGATATCTGTTCCCCCCCCCTCCCCCTCCCACTGTAAAAGATGATCAGTTGGATTCTTTAACTATTTAGATTTGCTTTTGCCTAAAAACTGGGGAAGAAGTTAAGGTACAACAGTAGAATGCAGGCCACTCTTTGTATTGTCCAGATGTGAGGGTGTGATGTGTCATTGTTTATCTAGCCTATCATCCCAAAATTTGACTCTGCATCCAAGCATCTATGCATCCACTTCAAAATATGGGTCAAATAGTGTACTTTCCACATTCAATCACACATGCATCCACTTTTGAAATACTAGTTGTGGACTTACATATAAATGGACAACTATGATTGGTCATTCTCAAATCAAATTTTGCCCATTTTCTTAGTAAATCTTCCACAACACATCTTTATATCTACGCATCCATCCCAAGATATTGTTTTGAACTAAGGTTTCCTATTCACTTTCAATCAGCATGGCTAGTGAGCTCCTTCAATATTTCAGACCCCAAATTTCACTCCACATCAGAGTATCCACACATTCACTCCAAAAAATAAGTGGTGGACATCGTGAGGGATGGACATAACGATGTGTTGTTCTCAAATAAAACATACCCCTTTGATTTGCTAAATTTTACTATACATGAGGGGCTCTGCTCATCCACTCAAAAAGATTGGTGGCACACTGAGATCTTTTCTTTCTACAAATCATTCACTTGGCATTCGAGCATGCACACATCTACCCAGTAGATACTTGGGAATGGAATACAAAAACTTTAAAAGGCTCTATCTATAAGCTAGTGTAAGTTGGCTTAGCATATGTGGATCCATATGCCCAGGTGTATCCTGGGATTGGCCCTGTATTCTGTAGTTACTCTTGAATTTATTCAATTTGCGAAATATTTTTTGTTAACTGATTGATTACAGATTCTACCACCTCTAGCCATCCGTTATTGAGAATCCTGCATTCTGATTGGTTAAACACCGACCTGTTATTCTGCAAC
>WURT03108086.1:0-10737 GCA_009936505.3 Holothuria glaberrima
ATACCAACCACTGCCAGTTAAGAAAACGTTGGAATCAAATTTAATACAAGCTGCTTCATTTCCCAACGATTATGTGAGTGACATGTTAACGATACGAAAAATAAAGGAATGGTCCGGGAAGAGCACTTTTTTTTTTATCGCACCTCCCGCCTCCGTTACTTCAGCAATTAAAAGTAAACGAAACAAACAAACCAGCAAACCTGCCAAACTGCCCAATATAGCCCAAACCTTATCTATTTAATCAAATACAACAATGCAAGATTTCATATCCAGTTTCTTACCCCTCTTTTGAACAACCACACATCTTTTTTATCCGAGTTCACAAAGATTCAAGAGTACCGTACATATTTTTATAAACGTCTCAAAAATAACTTCATTGTTAATCTTTTAATTTTATGTATTAAACAACCTAATATCTTTCTATTTTTTACCAAATTCCATACGGAGGCAAAAAACGTGACCACCACAGTTTCATTTTCATTTTTGTTTTTATATTTAGTGACCAGACGAGTACGTCACCTCCAAAAGAAAACTTACTCATGTCCGCTCACAAAATGTTAGTTCAAAAACAATGCATAAAGGTCAATTCTTGGATCAAAACATTTGACATGGTCAAGTCTTCTTTTAAAGGCAAACGTTTAAAGCATGCAATTTGAACAACACCTCGTTCAATTGTATGTTCAACCAGCTTTAGTGAAAGCTAATGAGGAAACATTTACACAGTAATGATAGAAAGTGATATCATTCGAGATCTACATGCGATAATCTTTTTACGATATCGCACCTTGGGTCTAAGTTAACGATTAAAAGTGTATTAACGTTTTTAATGAAGATAACAACATTCAACACAAGCTCTTTATCTTCGCATCTGTTCTTTTGTTAAATACTGTCCGAATCGGCTTGACATTTTCTAACGATATTGCAGAAGGGGAAGACATTCGGAAGGTTTCTAAGGGAGGGGAGCTAGATTTTTTTATGTTCTTAGGTAATAGCCCCCAAGCTCTAATGGTTTTGATTTTCAAAATATTGTGCTTGCTTACGGAAGTACGCATGGTAAGAAGAATGCGAGGAACGTAGAATTGTTTTCCACTTCCTCAATGTTTTGAAAATATACACATTCTAGATGCAGTGAAAGCTTAAACATAATCCGGTCCATTGGGACTCGAACTCAAGGCAGGAATAACTTCAGGCGCAGATGGCATTGGAAGGGGATGTTTTGTCCAGCTAAGTCCCCTCGTTCCTCTTTCCTATCTCTCCCCCCTCCTTAAACCTTTTCGCCTTTATTCTTTTAAGACTGTGCCTAGATTGCATTTTGTACCACCCGCATTGCACCTCGAAAGTTTCTGTTCGAATTCCTTATAAATTCGGCTCACGAGTGTCCCAAGTTTAAACATTTGTTGGTTCAAGTAATATCGATTGACGTTAACATGAACAAGAAGGCAGAATCATCATGGATGTCATATCACGTCAAATCACGTGAATCACTCATCAAAAATGATTTTCATCCCTCGGAAAATGCAGGAATAAAAACTTGTAAAAATAAAGCCAAGACTTACTTCTGAGTGAACTCACGCAGTAATACATTTTTCTAAGTCAATGATTTTTGGAGATATAATTTCTAGTCCTTGAAGTTTCATGTTTTGTACTATATTCAGATTTCATAAGATTCTTAAGAGAATACCATTTACAGACACCTGTAATCCTTAGGAGCACTTGTCTTTGAACCATCATGTCACGGTAACCGTGGTGAGGGTCCGCTCAGATATTGTGGCATCTACATTAGCTTTAGTAAATGTGTGAAGACTTGTCAAGCCCAGCAAACTGTCACTTAGAAAATCCTGGTTTCACACATGTGGAGCAAGAGTTTTTCTACATATTTTGTTTTGGATACTATACAATCACTCAATAAGTGCGGAACAAATATTGCTGACTTTTTACTCATTATCGCAAACTGCATGCAATTGACTGAGGATACTGCTATGCATTTATTTAGGGCTGTCACAGAAATCTTGCATTTTTGTGATGCTGTAAAAAAGAACTCATGTCACCACTCTACCAAAGATGTCACTACAAAGTGATAACGATGTTTTTCACTAGGTTAGGCTTTACCAACAATAAAATCGGTGTGTTTGGAAGGAATAGCATTAACATGAAGATGCTGTTAGATACAATCTGGAAGCAACTCTGTACGAACTCATAAGGCCTACCATGATAAACAGGCCCTTAGTAGAATGAAAAGAGAGATCGTAAAATCAACTTCAGATAAAAGATAAGTAAAAGATTTATTTTAAACAGGATGTAACCCATATGTAACTAATAAAAATGTTGAAGCTGCTACAAAGTGCGTATACAATTGTTCGAGTCTCAAACGACAATCTCGAACTTCAAGATAATCCTACAGGTTATAACTGACATAACATAATATAAAGAGCCAAGTGTCTTCACTGATTACCTTTTACTTTTCATGTGTCATTTCTTCAATTTTCTTGCTTGGTCGTTATTTTCTACGAATGTATAACACGGCTGTTTCGACATCAGTTGCTCTGCAGCATACTAATTCATCAGGCGTGATAACGTCACCTCAATATCCTAACACTGGTCAACCAGTTGATGAAGCTTGGAGGATCAAAGTAAATGACAGCTATCAGATTCATCTAAATTTTTTAGACTTTGCACTCTATGAGACAAATCCATGCACTGATGATTACTTTGAGGTAAGTATTCACGTTGTATGTATTCGCTTATTGTCATAAAATTGCATATTTTTAAAACGTCAAATGTTATCTGATATACCACGTGGGTTAAGCATTAGTCTTTATCAATAAAATAGCCAGTTGAACCAGTGTAGATACAAATGAATAGAGCATGGGAAGAACCCGATTGTTTGGCAACTGGTGGAACATATAAAAAGAATTTGTTCACATTTCAGTCATATTTTTTAATTCTTTATAAATTAGAAGCCAACCCACAGATTTTGCGGTAAACCACTGTGGAGACCAATATTCTAACGCATTTTCTGAAAAAACTAGTTGAAACAGCATTGCCCCAAATTTTCATGAATTTTCATTTCTTTTTTCATACATGATGTTAATAGCCATTTTCCAAATATGACGTAAAAGAGCCACATCGTAAGTAACACGATGTGTCCGTCATTGCACATGGAATTTACGCTAACATGATATGACAATCAGTACAGGAACATGATTTGAGGCTTCTACAGGGCTGTTAAAATCTGTGCATACCCTACCTTAGCATTGGTATTAGGCCTAAGAGAAATAGAGAGCACTTCCAACGGCTTTGGTAATTTCAAACGATGTTTAGGGATTCACGTAACTTACTGGCTCAGTAACTAAACTCTACCTACCTTGTCGTTAGGTACATTCCGTCCTCGTCTCCTCATCAATAACTGATGGGAGTTAAAAAGAGCTGTCCACAAACATATTCACGCATATTTGTTAAAAATCAGCGTCGCTTTAGAGACTGTTAGCTCACTCCCCACTTGCGCAGAAAACAGACAAACTTATAGTTTCCCGATCAGTTTCAGAATTGGTACTAGTACGAGTGCTACACATAGCAGCCACCTTTACAACAGGTCGTGATCTTCAGGCTCTCTTCACCCGGATGTCTTAATTCAGGGTCTGTACATTCAGGCTACAAAGGATTCAGTAAGATTTAAGTCAGTTTGATTCCATGTTCTTTTTACAAACAACCAGGTGAAGTGTTTGAAGTTTGACATTGCAAGTTAAGTGTCTACCTCTTGTTGGGTGATGTGACTTCTAACGTTACTGTGTATAACGAATTACAGTACAGTGTGCTATAGTCTGTATGCTGTATGTGTATAAATCAGTGTTGTAGTGTGTGCAGTCAGGGTAACACCTGCGGCGTGGTAACGTGTTTACAGTTAGTCTTTTCATTTATAACTTTAGGCAAAATGCAAACACACTACCCCGGGGCAGGTGTTACCCTGATTATAATGTATGGTGACAGACTGTGGTGTTGCCAAGTCACGAAAACTATTGCATAATAGAATAGAATAGAACAGAACAGAAATGGAATGTAATGTAATTGGATGGAATGGAATGGAATAGAATAGAACAAAACTTTATTTGACCCAGACAAGGGAGATTAATTTACCTGCAAACAGCTCAACAAGTAAAACGTGAAAACATTAATAAATAAAACAATAAGTACAGAGCAAATAAGCTACTTAAATGAATGAATAAATGATTTCAAATAAAGAGCATAAAAAGTGAGAATTTAACATAAAATATTAATAAATATGAAAAGAACAATCACACAGCGAATAAACTAAATAAATAGACCTTTAATGAATAAATGATTAAAACGTAAAATAAAAAGTAAGAATTTATAAATTATTAAGTAATGTAAAAAGAACAATCATACAGCAAATAAACTTAATAAATAAATGAAATAATGAAAATAAATGATTAAATGATCAAAAATAAGAACATAAGAAGTAAACATTTAACATAAAATGCAATCGACAATATCAAAAATAATAAAAAAGGGATTATCTTCTACTGAAAGCTTTATTATAAAATTTTATTGCACGTGGAACAAAGGAGAAGGGATATCGGTAAGTTAATGCAAAAGGAAATCTAAAGCGACCAGATCTAGAAATAATACAATCATTAAACACACAATGCCAAGGGTGGCTGTCGTACTCTATATTTCCCTCAATTTACTGGCAACCTCACTGTTATACACAGTTTCTACATCAGTCAACGTCTCCCCGATAATCCCTCCCGCCTTGTGATAATTTTATCCAGTCTGATCAGATCACACTTTTAGCATTCCCACCCCAGCAGGCTAAACAATAACGTCAAACACTAGCTTTGACAGAGTTATAAAACATGTGTAAAATTTTTGATCAACATAAAAATATTTGAGTTTACGTAAGCTATACATTCTAGAACTAAGCTTTTTAACGGTAGGGTCTATGCCAATTCAATTTTTCATCAATAGTTACTCATAAATACTTATACGTTTGGACACGTTCAATTTAAAATTTTCAATTCAATTTTCAAAAAAATGATACTTAAAGGATTATAGCCAGGCGTATTATTACGAAAAGATCAGTTATCATTTCCTTAATTTTTGAAAGTTCTGAAAAGTTACGGTTACAGGAATCAACAAATGAACTCAAACGGAGTGTAATACGAAGTAGAATTGTCCTTAGAAATTAGACCAATCATAACAGTGTCGTCTGCAAACATAGGTAAAGAGCAAGATGGTTCAGTGGATACGCAATCGTGAGTATAAAGAGTGAACAAAAAGGGAACAAGAACGGTTCCTTGAGGGACCCCTGTATTTGATGTAATCATTATCGAAGTATTACCAGATGAGGTGATCTTTACATACTGAGTACGATGGTCCGATACTCAGGTATCCATCGTGAAAGATTATGAGGAACTGATTGGCTGTTATAAAGTTTCTTAATTATGAAATGTGGTTGCATTGTATTAAATACTGATGAAAAGTAAAAAAAAAAAAAACATTACACTTGCATTATTACCATTCCTTGTTTTCTCAAGGTGTAAATGTTTTCCTAAAGCTACTAAAAGAGCATCATTACAGTTCCTGTTTCTCTGGTACGCAAATAGAAGGGGATTATCTCAAAATATCATTGACATTTTGAGATAAAAATACGTTTCAAAAGATGTTCACATACTTTTCTTGGTATGGGTGTAAGAGCCACTGGTCATAAGTCATTCATGGAACTGATTATTCCTTTTGGGGGAACAGTTATTATACATGAGCGCTTACAAAGGTCGGGAATGACACACGTGTGGAATGATTGACTAAATAGTACGTAAAAATAAGAGCAACTTGATCAGAGCATAGTTTTAGGAGTCTAGCCGATATATTTTCAGGGCCAGCAGCTTTTGATGCTACCAGATTTTTGAACAACATACAAACATCACTCTCTGTAACTACCATTAATGCATTCCCAGTAAGAGGCTCGGGTACATCAGAGAACTGGTGGAATTCCAACAACAATGGCGCGAACCAAAAAAGCAACATAAAAATCAGTTTTTTTAAGGTTAACATAATGTAGTAATGCCTTCTATGTAATTCTTCCGGAAAAGCATACATTAAAATTTAGCCTTGATGCAGAGAAAGCTAAGGTTTATTTTTCCTTTAAACTCTTAAAAGTAACCTTTTTTCCAATCTGTTCTCAAATCCAAGTGCATTATTTTCTCTTCGAAAAATGAAAACGATAAGAACCGAAACATGCAAGCCCAATTTTAATCAAAATAAACATAAAAAGTGTATGGAAAGTCTTAACACACTTTTAGAAACACATTTAAATAGTTTGATTTCATGTAACTAAATAGTTGCCCAGGAACTATTCCCTTCAGTAAAAAAGACGGGGCCATACTCCAAATGCTTTTTTCTTTTCTTTTAAATTGTCAAAGGTATTGAATTCAATACATATTGCCACACCATAGCATTCATCAAACAAACAATTTGTTGAGCAAACAGAATGAATTCGTTATAATTTATCCTGTTAATCAGGCTCAGTCGCTGCAACAGTTCATGTACTGCTGCCGTCAACGAGTACATACTCTTAAAGTGCATCTGAAAAGTTTGGCGTACTTGGTTCTCTCCGAACGCTTTTAAAAAAACATGTGGAAATATACTCTAAAATGCTCTTTAAAACACTTCTTTTATGTATGTATAGTTTGAAGAACATAATAAAAACGGAACGGTATCGTATAAACTGTATCTTACAATCCTTCCCAAGCGCTTCCGCTTCAACTTCTATGTTCTGGGTTCTTGAATGGTCGCCCGGGGCCACATACCACCTGCGAGGCAATCCAGTCCGACCCGCGATGAAAGTAAGGTCTAAAACAAAATATGAGGCTTCTCTTCCGAGAGATGTTTTGGTGTGAACAGAAGAATCATGTTTGTTATTTTGAATGAAGTAAAACATAACTAAAGTGTGTTAAAAACGTTATTTTTCGGCGCGCTTCCCGCGCACCTGTTATCAGCAGTTAGTTAATATATCTTCATTATGATAACTTCGGTGCAGGAATTGTTCTAAACCAGTAACGTTGCCAGGGGTCCCCCCTACCCATCTTGATGAAATGTATTATAATAAGATATACAATGTATCTGAATCGGTGCGCTGTACTGCTTTCGAACAAATTCTGTACTATCGGATAAAAAGAAATTGACGAATAGGCAAATTGGAAAGTAGAGGGGAGAACTGCAGTGTTAAGGTGACCTGCATGTCCCTTAACGTGTTTTTTTCTTTTCATTTCTCCTGCTCAAAATCGTTCTGCATGAACTACCAACTGTTCGCTCATTCCACACGCTTTTCCATTCAAACCGAAGTTAAAATATGCCGACTAACTTATCCTCACACCCACTACATAACCAAAACGATGTACGGTTCTTCTCAGTGAGGGTTAGCTAAGGTCCTCCAAAAGCCTTTTAGACCAAGTTGTATCGGCGTGCGAATTAGGGACTTATATGCTTCTGGGTAGAAGAAAATATAGGTCTGAAAGGCTGCCTCTTTAACCGTGATTTGCCTTACGTGTTTTTTCTAAATCATTAGATCTCGAAATAAACGAATACGTATATACATCTTACAAGGCTTAGTAAAGGCCATTTCTTACGATCTGGGAGATATTTTAGCAACTGCATCCTTGGCACGCTACGTATCAGCCGTTGGTGACCCTCCGAGTATGATGATTAAGTCCCTAGTCCCCACCCAAATATTCATTTCAAGGTGAATGTTCACCACCTACTCTGGCATACGTTTATTATCTGCTTTGCATAACCCAGGATTTCGATATGGCAGAAAATAATAGTCAAACTGTGATACGTGTGATCATATGTTTAGTGTTCCTCAAATTAAATTGACCGAAATGTACATGTATGTTTCGGCCATGCAATGTTTCGCTAATATATTTGAGCTTCTCAGGTTCCATGGGTTGCCCTGGACCATACTAGGGGCCCTTCGAAGCGGGACTTTTAGACACCACGCTGTTTGGTGGGAAGCGCGTCGCCTTTCCGCTGCGTCATTTAGTCAGTTGAAAATGAGACCCCTCCCTCTCGGACAAACTTACTTGCCTGTTTGCAGGTGGCCCGAGAAATTTTCATGATGAAAAATGTGGCCCGCCAACGAAAATAATTAAGACACCCTTCCCTCTGTCGTAGCTTCGAGTCGCTACCCTCTCAGGTTGATCCTAATACAACATTTACACTTTGGTATCAATAATGACAGAGCTCTCGGCAATATAGTTGTATACTGTAAGTATACTGTAACAAACAGAAAACTTACCTCATCTTCCTACATGTAGTGCATAGAGTGTTGAAATATTGCATTTCACCACATAAAAAACGAAGCCTCATGTGAGTGTCTGAGTTTCTTAGTGTGTATGCCCGAGTTCAGGTGGGCAAAGAAGTGTGTCGCGAACAACTCTTAAACCGTAAGGTACATCAGTTTGAAATTGTTGGGTAAGATAACAATCTTGTACTTACTAAATAGATAACGTTAAAAGTAAATAACCACAAGACAAATGTCAAATTAATGACAAATATAATTTTTGTCATTACTTACTTAAAAGCAGGTTTCTAACAATTATTAAACTACGTAATATGTAGATTCTAGGATAAATATTTTAGTCGAGATGTTGAGGGCCGAGGTCAAAGGTCACATTTTCCTAAATTTTGTCAAAATGTGTGCCCTGAACTCACCCTAAACTGTCACTCCAATTAAATAGCAACTTGCTGGAAAGGTACATGACCATTACAACTTGTACATTTTTTTTAATTCGTGATGTAATAATGTCAAATTAATCGAAAATTAGTTTTTTGCAATAAGTTACCTTATAAGAAAAAAAATGATACCACATGGTGTAAGAGAATGATGACAAACACTCTAAAAAAGATATTTGTTTTTGTGAGTTTGCTTAGGGTTTAGATCAAACTTGAAATCTCATCCTGAGACCATTAATCTGACTGAGTATGCATTCGCAACTGAACACGTCGTAGTCAAATGATCCCCATTTGCCTATTAGTATGTAAGAAAAACTGGTAAAGAATGATAAAAGATAGAGCATGATGAGACACGATATAAATATATATATATATATAATAATATATATATATATATATTATGAATAATAGATATATATATATATATATATATATATATTCTACGTCTATAGTTTGGTCATGGAGTCACTACAAATGAAGTAACTGCAGCGTCTTTGTTCCTTGGTGCTACTGTTCAATCGCGATGTTACATTTTGATCATATTCTCGAGACCTTTATTATGAGTCTACTGTTTACCCCTTAACCTTACAATTCTCTGTCCCATTATTCCATGAGACTCTATGAACTTCGGCAATTCTTTCCTACAAACTAACAAGAGTCTAAACATTTGCGTTTGTAAAAAAAAAGAAAAAAAAAAAACGACCGTTATCTTAAATTAATCATTTTCCGAAAATAGAAATGAGCATTTCAAAAGACAAGGCGAAATTGCCTGTTCAGCTGTATACTCGGTAGTAATAAATATGTAATGTAAAATTACTTAAACAGCTATAAAACTGCCTAAAAATAAAGAAAACTTGAAATTCTGTTCCAGCGCAACCATTAATTTCCTTTCCTTTCGGAATCCGTCCTGATAACAAAACTTAGTTAATTATACAGCTTGATTTTTGTTTAGTTTAATAAAATTGACGGCAGTGGCTGGTGGAGTGGGGGGGGGGGGTAGTTCAATAAAATTGACGGCAGTGGCTGGTGGAGTGGCGCCCCCCCTTCCGACTGACTCAGATTGCCATTCGGCTCCCTGTGTAGTTTTTACTTTACTTCTGCACCATTACTGGCATTTCTTCCCAACAACATGATATATATATATATATATATATATACATATATTATTGTGTTACTTGTAGGCCCAGATAACAAAACGCCCAAACAGCGGCTATTATCTGACCTATATTCTAATGAGAAGGGGTATCTTTTGTGACCTAGGAGGAGGTTTAGTCCAAACTTGACTGCACGCTATATACCCACTTATGCAACCAGGTGTGATAATGAGCTTACACATCGTGACCTTAATTTCACTCTGGCAGTCCCAAGGAAGATGTTGAGGAAGGCGCAAAAATAACTGTTGCAAATTAGTCCTGCTTTTGTCCGAGATAGTTGTCAACATGTATAATAAAAAATAATCTACGCAGATCTCAAAAATCGCCCACTAACTGTTACACTAAACAAAAAGCCTTTTGGTTAAAATAAAATTAAACTGTTGTCCTAGTGGCAATGGCTTAGAGAACTAGACTCACATCTGTTGAGCAGCTTCCTTTTTGTTTTCCACATTTTCAAGGGTACATGGGCATAATAATATGCTCGCTTACTCCGGGAGGTTCTACCATTTGGAAGAATCCACCTTTTCCCGATCGGGAAAAAATTGGTCATGGGCGCCGCTATTTTGCCTATTTTACACATAATCCCACGCTTCGTTGTGTACTCTGTGAGTGGCGAATGGGTTTTGAAACCCCTTGCAAAAATTGTCGGTATAGTGTAATGGAGATATATGTATATTCGGAAGGTGTAAATTGCCATAGCTAACGAAAAGCCACGTTCGAATAGGTGGTTCACAACGTCGTTTTGGGGGAAAACGCAAGTTTTTGAGGTGTTTTCATTTTTTTTAACCTTGCCTTTCTTAAGCTGGCAAACCCATACAATGTGTTACATAAA
>WURT03108097.1:0-12163 GCA_009936505.3 Holothuria glaberrima
CAAAAGAAAGCTGAGGAGTAGGCCTTTCACAACGATTTCAAATTTGTGTATCATGACCGTTGAAATTTTGAGCTAGAGGGCCTGTATAATAGAAGGGTGCTACCTGTAAAAGTAGTAGTACACTTTCATTGTGAAAGCAGGCAGCTCCCTGGTGAATGTGTGTCACCATGGAGCCACCACTTCCGAGGTGTTGGCTCCATGGATTTGATCATGAACCACAGGCGTCCATAGCCAGGTGGAGACGTTGGGTCGGAGAGGGAGGGGAGTGGGAGGATATAAACCATATTTCCTATACCTGGAAATTACTCCAACAATCAACCTTACCGGTTGTATTCATTGTCCCATTTTATTACTGAATCTTACATGTTTACCTGGCAGCCCCAACTTTGACTCCGCATCTGGGCATCCGCGCATCCATCCAGGGGATGCTTGGAATGGACTTAGAAAAAAAATCAAAAATTTTCCACATATACCAACACGTTATTATGGACTATTTTTGAAAATTTTTGAAAAGTTTTCTTTTTTTTCGACTCCGCATCCCGTCGAGCATCCGCGCATCCACACCAAAATACTTCCCCAGCAGATTTAGAAAAAAATTACAGAAAGTTCCACATGAACAAAGATATTCCAGATCAACGATGTGTCGTTCTCAAAAGGCATTTCTCGAAATTCGACATAGTTGCACCTGCGCATCCGGATGCTCAGATACAACCCTCGAGTGACCTGTACTCTTTAGTTACTCCCTATACTTTTGGAAGTCACGCTCCAGGGTTATGTCCCCACTCTTTTCATTAATCTGAAAGATACTATTATAGTAGGCACAAGCTTGTCTGATTCCGAGTGCATGACCACGGCTGTATGGAACCTGAGCAAAATATCAATAGGGGCTGTTTATGACACTATCTAAGGAGAACACCAACCTACAGATAGTTGACACCCGGGTGGGCCCTTCTTTTTCACCAGTTCATGCATGCGTACCATCCTGGGGAACTTGATTGGTGCTGACTGAGAGGATCGAAGGAAAGACATGTAGGGACAGGCCTAGGTGCAAAATGGTGATGTCTTTGGCAAAACTGTCTAAGAGGAAGAGACAACACCTCTTATATTGAAAATTGTTGTTTATGTGAGGTGGCTTAGATGTAAAATGGTGATATCTTTGGTGAACTTTGTAACACGTGGAACTGATTATATGTTTTGGAATCCTCATTTTAATAGTGATTTTCGTTTTATTTTTGGTCGGGTGTAGTAAGGGAGTGTTATCCAAAGTGAGCGGTGCCGTAGCCTGCAGGGGGCAAGCGGGCAGTTGCATCTATGAGCAGTTGCTCTCTTCAGATTTACAAACCCTAAATGAAAAATAGCCTAGGCCTACTTGAAAAAGGTGGAATGATAAAAAGTCCTTTGCCTTGAATAGCATGTTTTCGGAAGGCCCTCAGAACTTTGGAAATTGCATAAAAGGGTACATTTGTCCCAAAATTTTCCCGGGGAAGTCCCCGGATCCCCGCCGCAGACGAGCTTTTATGCGGGTAACGAATACTAAAGAATGAATCTCCATCCTTACGCATCATAATGTCAACACATAGCTAAAGTCCATATTGAATTTAAATATTGTTTCTCACGGGGTGGAACAGCATAAATAGTCTATATTGTTTAATAAATTTATGGTACGAGTATGTTGAGCTTCTAATGCATATAGTCATCACGTCACTCGTATTACTCAAGGAATTACATTACTACATGAAAACCTCTTGATGCCCGGCATCTATCTATGAGCCTTCACCTACGGCAGCTTTGGGTAGAATAGTTCACTGGAATTTTGTGCTAATAATGTCGAATTGCACGCAAAACATTTTTCAGGAAAATTATTTGCCATGTTAAAATATGGTTTTAGACTCAGCAAGGGGTGGTGAAAGAATACGCCCGAAGAGGGGACCAAACCGTCCCCCAAGGGCTCGAGCAACCTGCCCGCCAGAAGCGACGGTTTGCCAAAAAGATGCCGAACGCAAAAAAAAAAAAAAAAAAAAAAAAAAAAAAATAGGGTTTTGGTGAAGGAAAATGAAAAATGTTCGGCTCTTGTTAAGAAAAGTTAGAAAATTTGGGTTTCTATGGAAGAATCCCCCTCCTCATCCCAGACAGTGTCAATTGTCCCTACTAAGTTTCTCCTAGCCCCTCTCAAAACTGCCTTGAGCCCCTCGAGCCTTGTGCAGATACAAGCCCAGTACATTGCTTTAAGGCCGTATCCTGAATGGCATGCAAGGTCGTAATATGTAATCAGAACACCCTCTGTGCATGCTACTCTTTTGACTTTGGAGTCAATCAAAGAGCATTCACCAATGAGAAGTTTGCTTTCTCCCAACCCAAAAATGAACTTGGGTGATGAGGGTCTGCCTTTAAGAGCAAAACTAAGACACCGGACTTCTGGTCGCGGGGAACACCCCCTTCCAAAACCCCTGAACTCAGCATTGAGACAAAATATGTTTACCATGATGTTGAGTGTGAATTAAGAATCTTCCAAATGGTAAAAAAAGAGGATAGAATTTTCATCGATTCAATTTTGTGTTTGGTCAGATTAATGCCTTTATACGGTAGAACTATAGCCTAATTATGGGACCTCTACTTATATTGCTCACAATTCTAAAACGAGAGTTAAAGCAAAATCATACTGAAGACTGAAGGGCGGGCTTAGACCACAAAGTATGTTGTTATTTAAAAAAATATGTTTACTAGAAAATAAAATACGTTCACTATTGAAACGTCGTTTGGGATCATTTTTGGTCCACAATCGCCTTTAGTCATATGGGGCCTCCGTTTACAGATAGTATTTTTTTATTTTCTATAGATTTTCCTTATAGGGGCACAGTGCTCCGCACGGAGGTATGGCCCCCAGTGTCCCGCCAGGCTACGGTCCTGGCAATGTTATTTGAAAACTTCTTTACGCAGAGGCAACAAAATTATTACAGAGAGAAAAAAATAAACAGACTGAAACATTAATAATTTTACGAAAAGTCCTTGAAATAGACCAAGAATCATCCAAATGTCAACCCTGTTTGTGCAACATGTTGCTTTTTGATCGACACCACTGAGATCGATGATCGTAATGGTCCATACCTGGCATGCTGTGAACAGTCTGATATGACATGCTTCCGCAGCAGTGGGTGCGGATTTGTCAAAATGCCCCGTGGCCAACCCTTTGCAATTTCGGTCACCATGGTCTCAATGGCGACTGAAAATTAACCTGGCTACTACTAAAAACACCTTCAGCAAGTATTGTTGTCGCCAGTCTTTATATGCAACGAAAAAATTGGCGACTCACTTTTCTGCAAGAGAACCTTAAGACCCAGTCTCAAAGTACCCCGCAAATACACCCGAAAATACACTGAAAAAAATTATATCAAAATTTATACATAAAGATGAAGAAAGCCCTGCTTGTTATGAATAGAGACTAACGAGAGAGTAAATGTGTTCTGTATAAACGCTGAAGCAAAGACATCGCAAAACATTATTTACTTAACTAATTAAGACTAGAGTTTAGTACCAATTAGATTTGCATACATACTAAAAGCTATTATAATATAAATAATTGAAGTGCGTGACGCAAGACCATTGTTTTCTTAATTTATACAGAATTTATAGGAGTTAGTTATTTAGGCGAATATCCTTCACCATCATTTTTTTTATTTCATACCGTTACAAATCTGGCAACCAAAACAAAGTTTGGCGACCAAAATGTTGTAAAAATGAATACTTAGTCGCCAGGACGAAAAAATACTGGCAATCGAGTTTTCAGTGCAATTGAAAAGGGTTGCCCGTGGCCCGCTTGTTGTCAAGTCAAAGCTATATGCTATACTACAGGCATACAGTGCTGTTAACACACGGGAGCTGTGTGTTGTGGCCACGTCTCAGCCTGGCGATATGCACGTGCACAGTCCAGAACTGCATATGTTTACAAACATCAGAGTCGCGGTCAAAGGGCTCGAGTCATTTCCCTGACTCGAGTCTCCAGTTTGACTCGAGTCATGCTATGTTCGAGTCCGAGTCAAGTCAAATCATTTTAGGTGGTGAAAGGGGGCAAGTCAAGTCATTTAGGGCTCCAGACTTGGCAAGTCAAGTCATTTTGGATGATGACCAACTTGAAGTCAAGTATGCGACCCGAGTCGACTCAAGTCAGTGACTTGACTTGTTACAACTCTGGACAGGGGTTCCCTCTCCCCTTTGAGAAATGTTTGAAAAATTGAGTGTCCTTAAATGCTATCTGGTGCTACATATGCTACCCTTGGAATAAAATTTGCGTTCAATAATGTACGCATTTTAAGTACTAAAAAAAAAAATCGGCATCTGGTTGCGTAATAACCATGATCGACTAACGGCCATTCGATTTCTTTATGACGCAGCAGGTTTGAGGGTTGGGAACTCGGATTACAAAAGCTGCACGCGGGACTCCGCAATAATCTAAGGCACGTTCTGTCCTTCTTGAATTAACAATTGGACAAATAGTGCGCATGAAGAATGCGCGCAAAGCGCGCCGAAAAATAGACTTTTAGAGACCATTTGGTAATAGTTTTAGGAACTGCATCCACAGAAGGATTCGGAAAAGCGAACTTCTTTTGCAATCATCGCAATACAAAATGTACGCATTTTTAAATTTACAGAAAACGCGAACGCATCCGACTAATAAGTGAAAAACCAGAGCATACTGCACCGACCCGACTGCTACATGACAGTGAAAAACAGTCACTTGACAGATGGGTCGGTTAGGAGTGTGCTAAATTTTGTTCTCGACCTCTACTCACTGTCTGTCCCGATTGCAATTCGACGGTCTTCTTCGACTTCATCGGAAATACCAAAGTGTTTGATATTCGGAGTGAGGTCGGGGGAAAAGGGAGGGTCGTCGCAGTTTAGTAAGGCTGTGGCAGTGTTCAGCTGTAATTGACCCAAAGGCAACTCATCTTTTAATAAAGAAGCCTTTGCAAATCAGACACAGCTCTGTGTGCTCGACCATGTGTGACATACAAACAGTAGATAGACTTTTGAATATATCCACCTCAGCAAATGTGCGCGTACGGTTTTCCTGCAGTCCGACTGCGACCCGACGCACCTGACTTCTGATACCGCCAACTCATCCCCGACGAACAGTCAGGGTGAGTTGCATCACATTCCAATATAAGGCTTTTGTTGCACAGTTTTGGACATGCATTAAGCAAACGATAGTCATCAATAAAGTTCCCGACAATTCTGTAGCCCCAAATAAAATACTTTTTCTAACAAAGTCAGGAAACTGCAAAAGAAAGAGGCAATTTTTTCCCGACAGCCAGCAAAATTTCCCGACCGACGACACTTTGAAAATTTCTGGGTGTAGCACCCCCACGTCCCCCGGTAGTTCCGCCCCTGTGTTTATGCATACCTTTTTAATGCCCAAAATATCATTGGGGAGGCACAGCCAACATTGAGGGGAACGTGTCCCCGGCCTCAATTAGTGACGCCGCTGCCCCAATTCATGCCATGGCGACCCCCCTGGTTTTTGAAGCCCCTAGGGTTTGAACAGGCTAGGTTTGAAGCAATAGCTACGATCTGTGTGTTTTGGGGGCGGGGTGAGGTGGGAACTGTTTAGTTCTCACATGGGCATATAAGCGGGGCGATGGACGGCATAAAACTATACATGTGCACGATATTATACGTATACGTAAGCCTCACAGAGTACTGTGCACCCCGTCGAATATTACACATGTAATTAAGCTATAGCTTTATCATGGAGGGTGACGAAGGCAGTGGAGGCCGCCGTACGCGTAGTGCACGTGTAACATTTGACTGTGAGGCATACACCGTGTGATAATACGACAGCGCTTGTCATGCAGGTTTTCTGTTAATTATTTTCATCCAGCGTAAATACAGAAACCAAAAAGTGAGTGTATGGAAATTATCGTATTTTAACTGAAAGAACAAAAACTAATGAAATAAGCAAACAGGAACCCTCGAACACGTTTTAAAAGTTAGTTAAATAGTAGGGAATGTTGGTATGGATCGCTTGTACGTATGGACACGACACGGCCATCCACAGCAGAAATGTCAGGCAAGCCAAGCGTTTTTCAGCGGAGGCTGTATCCACGAAAAGCTTGAGACGGTTTGAAAGTGTCGTCGGAGAGATTTTTTTCTAATGGAATTTACCGCAGAAATCCGGCGGAGGAATATGTTCCTCCCACTTTTTAACAAGGGGACGGCCTACACAAGTATCACTCAAGATCTTCAGGAGTAGCCCTATAACCAGGAGTAGCTCTGATAACAAAGCATTACGTCTTGTATTATTAATTTGTGCCCTCAAACAGTGGCGTACGCAGGATTTCTCTCAAAGGGGGGGGGGGCATGCAGTTTGGTGTGTGATCGCCGGACTGGGGAGGAGTCTAAGGTAAGGGGTGTCCCCCTCCCCTTTGAAAATTTTTGAAAAATTTGGTGTCCTTAGATGCAATCTGGTGTCACATGTGCTACCTTTTTGAAGTTAGATTTGTGTTAAAAAATTTGCGAATTTTTAGGAATTAAGAGAAAAATAGCATCAGTGATCGCCGTCCTGGGGGAGGGGTCTAAGGGGAGGGGTGTCCCCCTCTCCTTTGAAAATTTTTGAAAAATTAGGTGTCCTTAGGTGCAATCTGGTGCCACATATGCTACCTTTTTAAGTAAAATTTGTTTCAAAATTTGCGTATTTTTAGGAACTAAAAAAATTGGCATCAGTGAGCGGGCCATGGGGAGACAACCCCTCCTCTTTGAAAATTTCTGAAAAATTAGGTGTCCTTACATGCAATCTGGTGCCACATATGCTGCCTTTTGAAGTAAAATTTGTGTTACAAAAGTACGTATTTTTAGGATCTAAAAAAAATGGCATCCGTGAGGGGTGACCATGGCCCAGTGCCCCCCCCCCTCCTGCGTACGCCAGTGCTCTCAAAGACTTTTGCAATAGAGTAATATAAAGTAAACTATAACATAGCTTAAATATCTTCAAAAATTATATTTTGGCCTCGGGCACATTCATTGCGCGTAATTGTCTCATTATTACAAGTCAGTTTGAGCGAGAATATCATCACAAAGCTCCACAGGCAACGCCTACCCCCTCCTATCTTCTTGAACCACAAGCGGTAGCATATCTGTCAATTTGCCGGAAAATGCCAAGGTTTAATTTTGACTTGGAAGAATAGTGCTGCAAGGGCAAGGTGAACGGAAGAAAAAAACAGAAAGAAGGTAGTGACCTCCTCAGACTTTTCAAGGGAAAGAAATTAGAGGGTGCACAACGTTCCGGAAGGGCCGGCACACCAACATGGAAGACTGAGCGGTGCTGAAGGCTTCGCGGTGCTTCTCAGTAGGCGTTAAAGTACAAGCACCCACGAGGGTGACGGTGGCACAATAAGTTAGGAAAATTTGTACGCTTTCATATTGGAGCATTTGAACGCTTTGAAACATGCATATGCATGTTGTATATTAAGAGCCTAACTCTGATTGGCTAAAACTCTAACCCTTACCATAATCCTAAACCTGATTGGTCCTCACCCTCTGCGCTACCGTCGTAGTGCACCACAGGACTCCTGATGGGGTCTAGAGACAACGCCCTGTTAGGGGTATAGAGGAAGCCCCTGAAGCTCTGGAGTATTTACAAATTTGCGGACTTTAGCATGAAACACTTAAGTATTCTTAAAAGGAGTTGGATATGCACTAAACCATGCACAAATCCAAAATTTACAATTTACCATTGGTCATTTTACTATCCAAACACGCAAAAACGTTTTAATGATTGAGCCTTGGCAGACTGGGAATGGGGGCGACGGATCATGTTAGCGTTTGCAGTGAGCTTTAGAACAATAATTTCACCCACGCTGCCCAATAGAAATTAATTTGATACAAAGACCGGCTTCCATTTATGCCTCCTAATGAAAGCCCTCACATTAGAACATCGAAATTGTATCTGCGACAGATGGTCCAGGGCCTCGCTGAGGAAAAATTTGGAAAGAAGAAAAATCTTTGTACGGTATGTAATTGATTGGGTTTTGGTGCCTTCAAATTATGGTCGGCCAGTTTAAAACGGCTCCTTTCAAAGCAGACCAATGATGAACGTTAGAGGCCTGAACTTGATCACGAAGCTGGTTGTGCCATTCAGTCTATGTTGTTCCTGGGGACGTATGGTAGTTCCTGTGGGGAGCAGAACTTCTTCGGGAGTAACGTTTGGCTAGTCACTCCTCGGCTCTTCGCCAGAAAGTTAAGGGGACTTTAGAAAAAGACTTGTCCGTTATCAGTCAGTTTTATACAATGAAGGAAGCCATGTTTCTTTTGGTGTCGGTTGTTTCCATCTCCCTGTTTGCCTGAGCCTCGATGAATTCCTTCAAATCAGCGACCGATCTCTTTTTGTTTGGCATCGACGAAATCTTCTTACCAAGTAGGCTGAAATATCCCACTAGGCCTACAATGCTGAGATCTTCCTAGCCAACGAAATACGCTTTTTATTATTTGTCTGATTCAATCAGCTCACAGGGCCTCTTCGTTGGCACTCATGAACTGTCCTCTTCAAAGCTGTTTTTTTTTTTTTTCTTTCCTCCTACAATGGAATCTTCAAGCCAACTGTGTTTACTTCCGATGTTTGTTGATCGGTCGTTCTTTTCATATCATTTGTTTCCTTCCATGTTTGTGTGTGTGCGTGTGTGTGTGGTCATTATGGTTGTAACCGTTTTAGATCATCCTTGTTGTTTGTGTTTGAAGTCATTACATGAACCATTATCTACCGGTAAATGCCGAAGTTGTTCCACTTAATCAATTGCCATATACCAACTGTATATACACAGCTGTACGCTGCACACAATCGAAAATCTTTGCTGTGTTTATTGAAAGTCTACCACAAAAAGTATTTTAAACTTTCAGTGATAATGACACTGACCCATTTCTTTCAATTTCCTCAGAAGGGTCAATACCTGTTGACAATAATATTGATAAATGTATTTATTATGAGTGCGAGGCTCTGAATGAAATGTCCGAGTTTTTCTAGAGTAAACATTTATCGTTTTATCATATCAATGCTAGATCTTTAAAAAATAAGTTTGACAACCTTCAAGTTTCCTCAGTTCAGTTCATCCGTGTTTTCAGCAGTTGGAGTGACTGAAACCTGGTTTCAAGATATTAATACAATGTATTCTTTGTATAATTTGCTCGTTTATAAGCTTGAACACTCTTCAAGGATTGGTAGAGGCGGAGGAGTTGCTTCGTATATAAATGGAAACCACACTTATTTACCTAGACTAGACCTGAGTGTCTTTCACGAAGGCGTCCTAGAGACACTTTTTATTAAGTTAGTAACTTCTTGTCATGCATCCAGTTTCTGATAGGAGTTATATATTGTCCAAAAGCTGTTAATAATAATACTCTTGAAAAATTATCTCCTGTATTAGACTGCATCGAGACCTCTAACAAGGGTTGGGCTTTCAACAAGTTCTATGATATTTTTATGCAACATTTTGAAACGTCTTTTCCAACTTACTGTCAACCGTAAAGGTAATTTCAATATCTCTAGTCATAGGTGGATCACATCTGCAATCGCTGACTCTTGTAAAACCAAACAAAAGCTGTATAAAAGGTACGCTAGTAATAGAACTAATGAAAATTTTGAACCATACAAAGTTTTTCGCAATCGTTTGACATCTGTCATAAGGTGTGCTAAAAAGTTATACTATAATGAAATGGCTATTAATTGTGAAAATGATATTAAAAAACTTAGAGTTGCATTAATTCTATCGTTCATAGCAAGGGCAGAAATAAGTCAGTTGATGAAGTTATTCCCAATGGTGTTAATATCCGTAATTCCGTCGCCATTGGCAGATTGGTAAGGCGTTCAATGAGTTCTTCACTAGTGTTGGTCTCAAAACTCAAAAAACTCAAAAAACAGTATTCCGCAAGTTTACCCCACGTCCTCTTTTGATTAGTATCTTCTCCTAATCCGAACTCTCTTTATCGGAATTCAACAAATCGCGACGAAATCCTTCGCGTTGCGTACGGCCTTAAAAATTCCGCACCTGGTTATGATGAAATCCCTGCAAAGGTTATGAAACCTGTTGCTCGTCTTATCTGTGATCCCTTATAGGGCGTAATTGTTCAAATGGCTTTAAAAATGGCCCGAGTTATTCCGGTTTATAAAAACGAAAATGCAACTTCCGTTTGCAACTATTGACCTATTTCTGTGCTGCCTTGTTTTTCGAAAATGCTTGAAAAGTTAATGTTTGATCACTCGTATATAGTTTCTTCGTAAGATGTTAAATTTTGTATGATTATTTAGTTTGGCATTCTGCCTGGGCGTTCAACGTCACATGCACTCCTACATTTTACTGGCATGTTGACTGATGCATTTGAAAAGAAAAGATTTGCTTCAGGTACTTTCATCGATCTCTCTAAGGCATTTGACTGGAATTTCGCTGAAAAAACTTAATTACTATGGAATTCGGGGTAATACACTCAGCTGGTTTAGAACCTATATGTCTGAAAGAAAACAGTTTGTCGTCATTCGTGGGAAAAATTGAGGACACCTCCCAATTAACTGTGGGGTTCCACAAGGTTCAATTCTCGGACCTCTTCTATTTATTATAAACATCAATGATTTGTCCAAGGCAAGTGACAATCTCCACTTCATTTTATATGCCGATGACAGGAATATTTTCTGTTTTCATGATGATGCTATAAGACTCAAATATAAACTGTAAATACTGAACGCCAAAAGGTTCGTGAATGGTTTAATGTAAATAAGCTGTTGCTTAATGTTAACAAAACTGCTACAGTTCTTTTTAGTACCCCTAATGGACTGCCCGATCCATCTATACATAATATTAACTTTTATAGGACTGAAGTTCCCCTAAGTAACTCTGTTAAGTTTCTTGGTGTTCATATAGATAGGCACCTCACGTGGAGCGATCACATCCAAAGTATTTCTAAGAAAATTTCCAAGAATGCTGTAATCCTTGCCCGGCTTCGCCATGAACCGATGAATTACCTCGCAAGACACTTGTTACCTTGTATAATAATTTTACTAACCCTTATTTATTATGTTCTTCTGTGGGGTGGTTCGTATACGTCTAGGATTTGACCGCTTTATATCCTCCAGAAGAGAGCCCGTCGACTAATACTAAACTACCAGCCCTTTGAAACCACTCGTGAATGTTTTGCCTAACTGAACGTTCTATCTATTTTCGATATTTATCGTTTCAGGTTGGAATTTTCATGTTTTCTTGGTTTAAGAATATCCTTCCAAATATGTTCATATCACATTTAAATTTAGACATGAAACTCACTCACACCTTACACGTGCCAGGAATTCACTTTCCATTCCCCTATTTAGGCTAAACTCTTCCTTACAAACCATTCGCTTTACAGGCCCTAACTCTACTCCAGTGTTGTAATACTTTGCTTTCATTAAGAAATTATTGAAAAACTATTTCATTCACAAACAGTATTGATTTTTCTGTTGTTATCCATGTCTAATTAATCGTTGCTGTCGTAATTTTTTGTTTGTTTTTAGGAGGGCTTATACAACAAGCTAAAGAGGGCTTCTTTTGGGTTCCTCCTGAGTCATTTTCAGTTCTGCCATACTGTGTTATGCTTAATAATTATGTGTATATTTTTTTCTGAAAAAGTGCCTCGAATAAATGTTGAAGAAATCAGAATCAGAAAAAGCTACATTGGGCAGCTACATTGTTTATATTGGGCACGAGCGATATTGGGCTGATCATTTGGATTCTCATGTACCTTTGGGTTTATCATAATTTGTGCGCGAGAGAACCAAGTGTATGCCATGGCATACATATAATATTGCTTAAGTGGCCGGCCCTCAGTTAGAACTTCAGGTTAAGAAGTAGGAGGAGCGGACACCTGTGCATTGGAAGAAATTTTTAGAAAGTAAACAAATTTTCCGTTAGCAAATGCATTGTTGCTCTCCTCCTCCATCCCAGCTTCACTCTTTAATGATTTAAGTTCTCATCACGTGCAAAGTACATCGAAGAAAGTCATTTAGCGCGTTGAAGACATTCTGCAAGAACTATTTTTTACATTGCAAAAGTTCCACACTTCATAAAAATTAGTTAAGCTTTTTCTTTCATCTTTCAATTATTTAATATTTATTTTAAAGAGTGGAAAAATGATGCCGTAAGTTTTCCTCTCG
>WURT03108119.1:0-12163 GCA_009936505.3 Holothuria glaberrima
CACAAATTGAACACATCGCTTCATTAACATGGTCTAATCGGTCCCCCAAAATGTTTTTCTAGGGTGTTAAATTCGTACGGTAACCTCCTCCGCCGGGATTCCCCTTGAATTAGTGGTGTGCTACCTGCAACTATCAGACTATTTTTGGGTCGAGGCCATTTTTCCTCAGAGGGCGGATCGCCCCTCTAAAACCCATCGTTGTGAACACTGGGATCTAGTATAAAAAGAAACAAAATACAGCTCCATTTTGCATTTAATATCTTCTAGATAGCAAAAAAAAAAAAAAAAACACCAATTCAAAAGGCGAGGAGGACACCCCTCCCCTTATACCCCAGGACGGAGGTCAAGAATGGGTGACGATGAGTCCATTTTTCCCCCTCACACAAAAAAGTGGCTACGCCCTGGACATTTGAATAACGTTTTACCTCCTTTTATATGCAAATGTTACGTAGGTTTGTAATAACAATTATTTACGATTGCCATATTTGTTAGTAAATGCAGTGTCTATGAAAAGCAAGGGAAAAATCAATTCAGAAGTGGGTCGGGCCAAGTTCGAGATATGATCCAACTCGACCCATCGGCCACTGATGGAAGTACACCGATCCTCCTCAGAAAAATCATATTAAAATTGAACAAGTCATTCTTTAATAAAATGTCCTGGTATTTGGAAATTAGGATAAATCACAAGCGTTTTAGTGCAACTAATGGGGCCATATTGATAGACATGTTGTTTTATCTTCGTTCTACAGAATTCGTTTGAAAGGTCATTTTGAGGGAATTCTTTGGAATCATTTTAATTATTCTGGTTTAAATTGAATACTTTATTTTTTCCATGCCCCCTCCCGCCTTTTGAAAGTTTATTGCCCCTTTTGTTGTGGATAACCCTTAAGTTACATCACTCCTATTAGGAACCACTTGGCTAAGATAATTTAGTCTGTGAAAGGGGAAATACTCTTGTAATAAAAATTAAATTTGTTGTAGAATGATTTCAACCTAGCACCTACCCAGCTTTCGCTGTTTTTGCTACGAAAAAGAAAAGGATTGAGTAATCTAGCAACAAGGGAGGAGAATTTTTCCGGGGTTCGCACACAAATTATAGTGACCTACTAAGGGGCGCAGATCGAGTTCAAAAGTGGGGGGGGGAACAAACTACTAAAGTTTGTTGATTTGTTTCATCCTTCTGAAGGTGTATTTATAAAGTAATCGTTGACACCAACTGTGCTTGTATTAAAAACGTAGGCTTACAAGGCGGGGTATCTGGGGGCATCCCCCTGGAGCAAGAAGAAAGTAGATCTCAGCCCACTTGCACTTTCACATTCAGCCACTTACCTGCTAGCCGATTAAATATTGAACAGCCTTTAACTCCCTTTGTCTCTAGAATATGTCAAAACTTTGGCAGGATTTACCTTAACATTTTCTCAAACATTCCACCAAAATACATCTACGTTCCCTAACAATTTTCAAAGGGAAGGGAGAAGCCCTCCCCTTAGCCCCCTCCCAAGGGTAGTAATCATACAAAATACCGCATGACCCCCTGTTAGATAAATTCTGGCCGCGTCACTGATTATTATCATTTTTGTAAGGACTTCCCCAAATATTAAACCAAAGTGGAAGGTTATTATACCACAACACGGCAAGTGATTGAAAGGAAATCGGCATGCCATCACTGCAATTTAATACCCGATGCATGTCTATGTAATATGTACATTCACATGTTGAACGCAGCCCTCGCGAAGCGGGCGAAAAATTTTTAAGTTACATTTTTATTGTAGTGCACGTGCGCGCTACAGTCTTGGCGTTACACGCCAGGAATACTTACCTACATGACTGAACGTTGAAACTGGAAGTTCCACACTGTTTCGGTCCGTTTTTACTATCGGTACTATCACTGTGCAGGTAGCTAATGTTAAGCCTGTCCATGATTTTTACCGCTTTCTTGCACACATTCTAAATTAGTCCCGACGAAGGACCCCGTTCATAAATAGAAACAGCTTGTAATGTAGAAGGAAATGTTACTGATTAACGAAATGCCGAAAATCTTTATTTCAGAGAGAAATTTTAGTTGAATGCGCGCTTGCTTTCTCATCAATACAATATGAATACATAACTTGAAATTAGCAAACGAAGTAGTCAGTGGATGAATTCATCGTAAAGTTTAATGTGATGCGAGCCGGATGCGGGCGGCGTATTAAAAAATATTTGACCTGCGCATGCGGAGCAGTTTACATATTTTTAAATTGGCCCAATTGTGTATGAGAAGTTTAAATTATGACCAATCATGAAGAAGCGATTCTCCTGCACTTCCGAAATGGCCGTGAATTTTTTTCGGCACTTTGAAAAAAGATATGATCAGCTATAAGTGTCACTGGAGTTACAGAAGGCGAGTCGAGTAGCGTCAAGTGCAGCAGGTCGTAGGCGGGAGGAGCCGGCCGGGAGCTGGCAGAATGCCTGAGTGTTCGATTTAGCAACAAAGTATTTTTACGCGGGTAATTTTCGAGAGAATTATTCGGGAGGATGAGTGTATTAAATCGCCACAAATTACGGCACTGAGTTTTGGAGGGAAATTTGGGGATCTTCTTTTAACAGTCGTCAATGTAAAATGATTGAACTCACGTCCATCGTTAAAATAACACCACAGTATGTGTGAGTAGGCCTACTGTGTAGTTGCGCCTGGCCAGGTAAGGGTATTTACGGCGGCTCGAAATGAAGGATAAACTTATTCTTCGTTGATACAATATCAATCATGATGGCGGACAAGACATTGTACTAGGCTATTGTATTTGGCTTTCGTGAGTGCAGATAGTTCTCACCCGACTCTTGTGAGAACTTATCCCCCACCCCACCCCAGCGATTTACGCATAGCATATTAATCGCAACTTTTGCTTATTCACAAAAAATGCAATTTTTGGACTTCATTTGAAACCACCTGAATTTGTAACACAAGCAGAACTCAAGTGCTCAGAGTGACAAAACAGGGACACAGTTTCCGCGCACTACAATGAAATGTATTTGTAAGTAAATACAGTTGTTCTAGTTCGGGGAAGTTGTTACAGCCCTCCGAATCAAATTGAGCTCCTACGCCCATGATTATGACTTATGAAAAGTAAAAGCCTGGCAGCGAAAAGTGGGGCTCCCAAGATCGACGCCCATGGACCTACTTAGTTTATCCATGGTGGATCATTGACATGATTTCCTGCAATGGTACCAATCACCAAACCAGGACAGTGGGGAAAAACGATGTAATAACCGTTGTTCCTTACAATGATATGTGAAAATGAATCCGACGGTGACAATTGTGTATCTCTTAGATCAGTAACGGCCATGAACTTATCATATTCATATTATCTGTCTCTCTGTATATTACAGACAGTATCTTACAGCTGGACATGGTATTTTGTTGCCTTAGGGGCCGGTTTCCCTTTTGCTTCAATACAGCTCATTCGATTTTCTGCTATCTTGATAATATCCATAGAAACATTAAAATGATCGAAAGTAGAAATATTAAAGCGATCGAAAGTGTTCGGTGGCACCAGGTAGAAAAGGATATTAGATAAAATTTGTAAAACATACAATATCGCTCGTCGTTCTTCAATATTTATAACCAGAAAACAATGGCCAAAATGGAATTATTATTTTTTCCTTAACAATCTTTATCCGGTGTTTTTCGTTATCTGAAACAAGGGCGGCGTTATGTTCCCAATATTTTTTTTTTTTGTGGGGGGGGGGGCATGACCCGGTGTTCAAGTAATTTGTTGTGTGAAAAATCAAAGTCACGGGTCATTTCTCAAATATTGCGGGGACATGTCCTGTACCCGGTGAACGCCGCCCATAATCTGAAAGGAATTAATGTCGCCAACTAAACCACTATAATTTAAATTGACCAAATAAGCTTTTAGATTATTTTTCTTTCCACAGACTTTAAAAGTGATTTTATAAGACAACTGAAGATAAAATACAAGTACCAGTATGATGCAGTGCAACCCATACCTTACATCAGAGATAGACTCTACTGTGTCGATCGACTGTTTGTCGAAGGTGGTTTTGAAAAACTGATATTAAAAACCAAGATAGAAGGACTGGGAAAATGGGAAAAAATGGCATCGTACCATGACGTCACAAACATTTCCTCATCATCAACAAGGACTATAATTGAAGGAGAGCCAGGCTATGGAAAGTCTACTCTTACTTTGCAGCTTGCCTATGATTGGTGTAACAGTACTGTTACGTCACCATTGGCTGACGTAGATATCCTTATTCTCCTGCGGCTGAGACAGTTGGGTGGTGTACATTCGGTGTTCAGAGCGATTAAACAGTTCATACTGCCACGGGATTCAAAGCTCAGTGAAACAGAAATTCAAAATATCCTACAACAAAGTAAATCGATTGTATTCATCCTAGATGGCTTTGACGAATATCCAGATGAAGAAACAGAAGACGTAAATGACATCATAGGTACCATTAGGGGAGAAATGTTTCAGGAAAACTTTGTGATTCTTACTTCTAGATCTTTCTTTTTACCAAAATCATATCCCCCACAAACTCATCGAATCAGATTGACAGGATTTGATAGTAACGCCAGAGATGCCTATATTCGTAAAGCTGTAGTAGGTGACAACACTAAGGCGGCAGATAAAATTAAAAGAAATCTGCAAAACAATTCAGTTCTCCAAGGATTATGTCAGGTCCCGTTGTTCTTTGTAATGTTTGCCCACATGACGCACGAAAGCGAGAAATTTCTCAAATTTAAATCAGTAACAATTTTTTTTCAATACATGATAACTTGCTTTCATATTCATATGAAAAACAAAATGAAAGATAATAATGTAAAAAAGACTGATTTACATGAAAATGATCATGCCAGACTTGACCAAGTTGCTTTTCAAGGTCTCAGTGGTAAAAACCAACAAATCGTGTGGAAAAAAGAGGATCTCATACAAAGACTGGGCAGAGAATTTTACAAGCAGTATAGATCAATCGGAATCTTAGTTGAAGAAGAAATTCTTGATATGACCGATAAACCTGGTGACATTCAATACAAGACAGAAGTAAGGTTCTATCATAAACTCTTTTGCGAATGGTATGCTGCTCACTATTTATGCCGTGAAGTAGTAAAACATGACACAAATCTTCAAAAATTGTTAGAATACATGAATCCTTTCGATCTGCAGTACACGTACCGCTTCGCTTGTGGTCTAAATCCGAATGCTGGTAACAAAATCATTGAATACCTTAGAGGTATCAAAGATGGTGACAAATTCGCAGTTCTTTGCCTTTTAGAACAATCTGGTAACTTTGATCAGATAAAGAAGACCGTAAAAGATCTGTGCTCCAATTACATTACAATCGACAATACCGACAGCTTGCTGCTGCAAGGGTCAATCGTTCAGCTCCTCGAGATCGGATCAAATAATCAAGTAAGCCTTTTAGTCTACCTTTAGTTGTAGACATAATATTATTCCCACGTCCGTAAACAGAATTGGTAGACTCATTAAATAAATCGATTAACAATGAAATATTTGATTTTATCTTGTTAAGATAAGCCGTTTTTGAGGAATGTGTACTTTTTGACCGACGCTTTTTTTTAGCTATTTCAAGCGCGGATTTAGGGGGGTCCAGGGGGTCCGGACCCCCCCCTGCTCTTGGCCGCCAAAAAAATGTTCAACCATTTTTTCCTCCATTAGGAGAAACTTGGTAAAAAGTGCCTAAAAATCGTCATTTTCAGACCAAAAAGTGTCCAAATTGAGGTGTTCATTCATCCCTACACCCTACCAGTTTGAATTATAGATTAAAACATACGCCAACCAACTGTCTCCGTGAGACCGAGTAGTTTGAAAAGCTGCAGAGGTGTATAGCCAATGTTTCCACTCTTCCCGAAATTACCCGAAATTCGACAAATTTTGGTGCTGTTCGGGAAATTTTCTGAAGAGAGAATAATTTCGGGAAATATCGGGAAATCCTGGAATTGGAAGAAGTTTCACCAGCACTGGCGTACACGGGGGGGGGCATTGGGTCATACCCCCTCACTGATGCCGATTGTTTTCTTTAGTTCCTAAATATATGTAAATTTTTCAACACAAATTTTACTTTAAAAAGGTAGCATATGTGACACCAGATTGCATGTAAGGACACGTAATTTTTCAAAAATTTTCAAAGGGGAGGGGAACACCACTTCCCCCGGTCACAAACAGCTTCCTACGCGTATGCCAAATTGGATCGAGGATAATATATTATCCAACGTTCATACCCCCCCCCCCCGGAAAAATTCCTCGATCCGCCCCTGTATTTTCTTAATTTTATAACTTCAAGCAGATACATACATGCTAACATTTTATTAATTTTAAAGTGGCAACATTAATACGAATATTATTATTTGACAATGCCGATTGCGAAAATAATTCCTAATGTCTCTCTTGTACAACTCATATTACGTTCTTTGGTTTTCTTTGTTTTGCTGAGCTGGTTTTTAAACCTTGTTATTAAGTGTGATCGCTAGCATATCGTTAAAGAGTAATTTGGCTATGCAAGTCCTCTCCTCACACGTTCTGTGATCAAACAGAATAATTTTCCAAGGCCGTACAGACATTATGAATTTAATAGGGAATAATAGCAGGCAAAATGAGTAACACGAGAAGGACATTACATACCATTGCCAATCAACGGTTACAAATTCGATTTACAACTTTTTTATCTCAACTGAATAAGCCACAAAGATGGCCTTGGGTCAGTCCTATTGATTTACTAATGTTCCTTACACGTGTTCATGACAATATGCACTACAAGTGAGGATGTATTGGCAAGTACTACGATAAAACGCTAAAATGAAGCATTCTGCCTATGTAATGATGAAAGGAAAATGATTTGTGTACTTTAATTTCTTAAAGGTTCAAGACAACTTAGTAATATATGACCATTTTGTACTTTTTGCAGATTCCAATCTCATTTGTGTGGTTGAAAGAATGTTTCAAATCAGTCGATCTTTCTGCTGGCAGCATTTTATTGAAGTCTGAACTTTCAATACCAGCGCTCTCTACTTTACAAGAACTTGTGATAGGAGAGAGAGGGAGGGAATTTACAAAAGAGGAGCTTTCTGCTGTCATAACATATTCGACCATGTGCTCTGGTTTAAAAAGTTTAAGGTCCGTCGTTACAGCAGTTAACACAAAATTCTCATTTTTAGTTGTGTTTGACTGAACTCATTTACTTTGTGTGGGAAATGTGCATGTAAATGGTTCAACTTCGTTCTACAGTTCAAATTCAAATTCGAAAAAAAAACCAAAAAAAAAAAAAACAGTGGCATGATCTAAGCAGATGGCGCCGATGCAGCCCGGGGTGCTTTTGTGAACGCACCTTCGAATTATTTGGTCACACTTCACCAACACTGAGTGTCAAGTGACAAATATTGAATGTTCTTTTTCAGTTCACAGTAGAGACAGTTTAATGACATATATGCACATAAAAAACTTTTATATATTCGTTTTTGTAAGTAAGTTCGAGTACCTTTTGAAAGTTTGCCTATCATTTACATATTCGGGCATAAATAAGAATTACCGTCTGTGCTTTTAACTAAAGACATGAGGAAAAACATATTTCAGTAAGTAAATCATAAACAAAGGAGAAATAACTTTCTCGGCAACACACAGAAAAATCTCTTTTCATTCCCCCTTTAATAATACAGCTGTCATTCCAAAAATTGATTGACCTTAAGCAAGCCTGCTTTTGAATTGTCAGGCTCACTTTTTTGCTTCTTATGAATGCTGTTACACACTCTTGTCGAAAACGAATACATCTTCCTTTTTCCGTGAGCAGTTACAACATGCAGTGACAAATTCTTTGGCCTCGGCAACAGTTTATGAATGACAATAATTAAGGCCTCCATATTAAATGTGGCAGTCTGTAGTCTGTAGTATCTAACTCGAGTTGTCAAAAGCAGGAAACAATACATCTCACAAACAAGATATTTTGATGCAGTTATAGATTTTGTTTAATAATCTTCTTTGCGTGATTTTAGACAACTAATGAGACCTACACTCACTTCAAATTAATAATTAATGTAAATTAATACACAAATTTTCTCTTTCAGTTCCATCGCGTAGTTTTCTTTTACAATAGAACACCAATTAAAAGTATATATCCGTTCAATCAATACTTTGAATATGCATATTGCTAAGGATATTATTTACATCCTGACATTTAAGGAGATAAATAATTTGAAATTGTTCTACAATTTTCAAACTTCCGATAGTTGTCGTTTTGTAAGAGCATTATTCGAATCAAATGAGTTACGATGGTAAAGATAGTAAAGAGCTGATATGCACGTGTAACAGATTCTAAGTTCTGTTCAGGGAATCAAGACACATTTAATCTCTGACACGTTGACAATTGCATGTTATATATTAAAGCACTAAACGGCCTTAACAAGAAACGTTAAGGAATCTAACACTCATAGTTATCAAATTTAGACAACTAAAAAATGAAGGCATAAACTTGAAAAGAAAATTCGCATAAAAAACAACACATTTTTTCAATTTCCTCCCAACCGCTCCACAAAATCTGCAGTTTTGTTGTTGTATAAAACACATGTGCGTATGTTGAGGACGGTAAGATTACCTTGAATGTGATGCAAAAAAAAGAAAAGAAAAAAAATAATCCGAGATTTCGGGTGAAATGTTTGTGCATTCCGTGCGTATTTTTCTCGAAATGAGAACGTATAATTTGTAACCTAAAATAATTTTGAAGCAAGCAGGTATGATGCTATCTCCATTGTTTTGGTTTTGCATTTGGTTTGCGATTTATTGTTGTTACGTTGATATAACTGGGGTTACAAGCTTACCCATGCATGGAAAATATAAACTTTGAAAGCTTATTACTGTCCACCGGAATTCGGGTATCAGGGGTATGGTGTTATGCAAGAGTATAATATTAAAGATAGAAATATTGATCATGAAGGTTAACAAATAACTTAACAGATAATGTTATTTTCGAGATCCACGTACGACAATTTATTTTAAATATCTAAGTAATTCTTTTTACAATTATTAGACATGGATCCTACAAAAGTCTTTCTTTTCTTGTCGCCCATGAAATTTGATTTCATATAAATGCTGTTACGCACACAGCTGATTAAGCAACTGCAGGTGTTTTTTTTCTTTTCTTTTAATGTATTTATTATTGTTGCAGATTCTGTCACTTACTGATGCCTCAGTCCATCCAGAAAGAGCAGTGTTCTTCTTTAGAATCCAGAAAAATTCAAGGTATCCATATGATATTTCTATCGTAGACATCATTTTAAACGTATTCTTTAAAATAGTCCGGACAATACACTTTTAAACACTTAAGATTTCATCAATTATTAGTTACTCTAACTGCACTGATCAAAACGTCTGTACAATGGACGACTCCCCTCTTCTCTATTTCCCTCCCCTCTTTTATTTTAACTTACATATTTTGATAAACAGTGGGGTGGGATGGGAAACCTATCGTCTTGTATGCAGCATTGGATAAATCAGTTAAATATATTTGCCTTGAAATTTAAGTTTTGAGTTGTCTGTTTGCTTTTTTCGTTCTCAGTTTTATGGTATACTGATGAGCAAGATTACCTTCTAAGTCATCAGACTGGAAAATGGGAGGTATGTTGCAATTTTCTCTTATAGCGAAGCAGGGTTTACAAAATGATCGTCAATTATCTCTAGCAAGCAGTTGAGATGACGATTGTTGTAGGTGATGGTGTGTGTACAGTAGAGTGTTTTTGTGTGTTTGGCTGAAACCTATAGAAATATATTTATATACTGCTAATGTGTGACAGAAGTATGTAATTTATATAAAAGAGAAAGATGCATCATTAAATAAAGCTATTTTTCTTTACAACCGTAGGCTTACAATACTCGTTCTTCAAAGAGTTTCTTCGACGATAATATTTCCGGTAAGTGACGATTGTTATTGTAAATGAATTTTGTAAGTATTTCTTGCTTTAATAAAAGTGATCCCCAAAATAATGTGGGATCACTTGGCTTCTAAATGTCATTTACACAAAATCATAAGAAACGAAGGTTGCACTTTAGAAAGTCTATAAAGTGCAATTTCTGCCAGTCTGGCAGGCATTGTGATGAAACTTCTTCCGGCAGCCGATGAAGGCTCTCCCACTGGTAAGCTTTGAGAACCTGTCTTTACTGGTTACCTCCTAAAAATGTAAAAACTCATGTCCGCCCTTAATAAATTGGTGATTTCAGGTAACTTCAGAATGGAAACCTACAGTGTTTTTGGTTACAGATTAAAGTAGACATATTTCCGTATCTCGATAGGCGAAGAAAAGGGGGCATCAGTTCGTGATATTAAGAAAACTCGAATGACAGTATCTAGAGTAAAATTTACATCCATGGCTGTTCGAGACGGGGTGGGGGTGAACGTCATTTCGGACCCCGGTCCTGGAGAAGGGATCTAAGGAGAGTAATGTCCCCTCTCTTTTAGTAATTTTTGGAATATTTGAAAGCCCTTAGATGCAATGTGGTACAACATGTTGGGTATATTTTACGGAAAAATACATCCATTTTTATTTTTTCAGAGGAAACAAATAAGGGGTTTTCGTCTTTGGATTGAGGGGGGAGTATACTTTCGCCCCACCACATTTTGACGAAGGCTATAACCCTGCTTACATTAGTTCGTCTCTATCCAATTTCAAACCAGCTTCTACAGTTCTTCTAGTTGTTACTATGGCTATAGAAGCTTTCCGTGACCTTAGGCGGGACGGTTTAGTTGGTGACTTGTTTGCTATAAGTTGTCTTCTGGTAGAAAGTGTAGTAACTTCAGTTGCTAATATCTTGAGAACCGAACATGGGAATTGAATGAAAATTTCCCCAGAATGCTTAGAATCAGTTTCTCTGTATAATTTCAAAGATAAATTTCGGTCTGGACTATACTTTTATATGCATAAATCATGTTACACATGAATGAGTTAATTAAACGTCACATTTTTTATATTTAATAAAGAAACAAGAAAATACTAGACATGTTTCCGTATCTTAATTGGTGAAGAGGAGGAAGAATTAGTTCTTGATATTCAGAAAACTCTGAATTGCAGTATCCAAAGTAAAATTAACATTTATAGCTGTTCGAGACGGGGTGAGGAGTGAACTTTGTTTCGGGGGAGGGCATCCTGGGGAGGGAGGCCCCTCCTTTTAAGAAATTTTTGGAATATTTAACGGCTTTTTCCAGTGACATTTCACAAGTGCCTCATGTGAAAGAGAAAAATTTTCCAGTTCTTGCCCTCCAAACCCCGTAGCAATACTCTTTTACTAACTCGAGATATCTCGTATTAAAGAGTGCTTATTTTTGTCAAAAACTACCTCCAGTTCTCATCAAGGTCAGAGATTATTATGTAAAGTGGGCACATTGCCTCAGATTCCTTTTGTTTTTCTTTATAATTGAATGTCCTGCTTGTCCTTGAAATTCGATACTGTTGGAATGTTTTAATATGTGTCCATGTATATTTAGCACAAATCTACACCATATGTAGGGTAACTTGAGAAAAAATTGCATTTCTTTGAAAGTTTGTATCTTCCAAACGCCCCAAGCTATTGAGATGCGGTTTTCACCTCGTAAGGGAAAAAAAATTCTGCATTTTTTGAACTTACTGAATTTTGTCTCTGGAAAATCCCTTTAAAAGTTTAGATGTGATTTGGTGCAAAAAAAGTACAATCATTTTTTTTATTTTTTGCAGAAGAAACAAATAAGGGGTTTTCTTCCTTGCATTGAGGAGGAAAGTATACTTTCTCTCCACCACATTTTGATGGAGGCTATGACCCTGCTTACATTAGTTCGTCTCTACCCCATTTCAAAGCACCTTTGACGATTCTTACAGATGTAAGTGTGGTCAGAAGCTTTCCGCAACCTTAGGCGGTACGGTTAAGTAGGTGACTAATTGTCTCATAACTTAGCTTAGGTTTAAATTGTACTGAGGGTAGGCAACAGACGATATACGTCGGCAAAAAGTTTCAGGCCGATACAGGGAGAATCGGTAAGAGGACATATACCACGTTTTGTTTAAGCAATTTGTAATCTGAGTCGATCGGGTAATATACTGATTTACCCATCACAAATTGCAACAGAAGGTTTTTCTTCAGTTTTGGTATTGGATATGTGTCTAAAATAACATACCAAAAGTCTAGAA
>WURT03108130.1:0-12162 GCA_009936505.3 Holothuria glaberrima
GTAACATATCACAAAAGTTATCCCAATGTCTCTTACTGGTGTTATTTGTGAAGGAGAACAAATGACGCATTAATATTTAGTTATTAATGGGGCGTGCTGCCTTCACAACACAGATGTAACTTGTTAAGTTTAACCTTTGTACACTCTAGAGAACGAGTTTGTTATCTTTTGGAGATAAAAAACGATGACCATCTGTGATTTCTTGTTGACAAGACCCCAGCTGCATTCACATACAGTGGCAAACAAGTAGTTACCATTAAAGGGGTCATCAATTTTTAAACTGTATGAAATTCTGCTAACTTTTCTTTCAGAAGTAAGCTTTGTTAGTAATTGTACCTGTTTCGTGCACAAAACTGCATGACATTTGAAAATGAACATGTTGTTAATAATATGACTATGATGACTAATTGCTTTCAAAGTTCTGGGTGATCAAATAACAAACCTGTAGGCTTGAATATGAGCAACCTCAAGGTTTGCGTTTTCACATATTTTGGTCATGGTCTGGTAACAAGCTAAAAATCAGATGACGTGCATGTCAGTGTACCTTCAAATGAAATGAGATGGGTTATGAGGCGTGCATGACATAACCTGTCTCTAAAAGGGCACATCCAAAATGTTTGTTATTTGTTTATTATCAGGGCTCCACTCCTTCCCCCTCCTTTCTCCTCCTTCCCCTCTCTCTTTCAGTACTTTTTCTGGTCATGGTACTTCTGATAGAGCAATAGCATCTGTAAATAAAAATTAGTTTCTCTTCACTTGAGATGTTATATAGTAACTAGTACTTAGGGTAAACAGCATGATACAAACACTACACAAAAAAGCTTGTTTACTGTAATTGTCCTACTGTACTATGATTAAGAACAGCTGTTGAGTGGGAAATGGTGTTCAATAGCTGGATTACTGTAATTGTTACAATTGAGCTCAATATAGATCATTTACTGGTAGTCTCATGATGTACAGTAGTTATCAAAAAAATCTGCTACAGATTTTTTGAAGTGCAATTAATTGTGATTTATGTATCAATAAGATGGTAGAAACTATCACACTCATAAACAACTGGTCTCTTATAGTGCATTAGCATGAAAGTTTTATGTTTGGACTTTTGTAAAGTAGTGGTTGGAACTGAGAGACACTGGCAGTGGTGTAGCTAAGGGAGGGGGACTTGTGTCAGGGGAATCTCTCCAAAAGTCTCTTGCCCCTCAGAACCCCCTTCCCGGACTAGACAACTGGCCTTCAATAGTGCGTTAGCATGAAAACTGTATTTTTGGACTTGTGTAAGGTAGTGGTTGGAACTGTGTGGCACTGGCAGTGGTATAGCTTAGGGAGGGGTAGGGGGACTTGTGGGGAGAGGCATCATCTCCCCACAATTCTCCTGCCCCTCAGAATCCCCTTCCCCAACTAGAGAATACAAGATTGAAAAAAATATATACTTTGTGAATGATGATTCCATACTTGAAAACCCCCCCCCCCATGATGTTGTGGACCCAGAGAAAAACCCTCTTCGCCCTCTCCCTCACCCACACAAATTCCTTTGGCTACACTACCAGACACTCACTGGTATTGGCTAGGGAGGATAGAGGACATCTCCTAACTGTTTGGTAAGACCGACTGCATGGTCAAGTGGTTAGAGCATCCGACTTGCAGCCAGAAGGTCAGGGGTTTGAATCCTGGCTGGGTCATAGCAAAGACTTTAAAAATGGAACATACTGCCATGGTGCTTGGTGCTTAGCATAAGCAGTGGAGGAGGGAAAAGAAGCCAGTGAGCCACAACTGGAAAAAAAGGCTGTGGCTGACCGGACTAAAACCAGTGGGTTAAAACTGAGCTGTAAAACCTAATCTAACTAACTAATCCAATTGTTTGGTAGTGAGAGCATAATATCTCTTAACCCCATATTTGTGCGATAGACGTGTTTCTCTTTTTAAGTTGTAAGATGACTTAAGCGTTATTGTAGGATTAGAGACATTTTGTTTTGCTGTAAGACTACCTTTACCAATTGCATAGATCAAGCATTATAAATCTCAACAAATATACCTACTGTATGCACATATATGCAAAAAGATATGCAAAAAGATATACAGTGCAAGTGCATGCCAGTTCAATGTCCAATGCAAACAGCTGCCCTTCGTGAGTGATGTTGATTTGTTAGAGCAATTCTTTTCCCAGTGTACTACTTTAAACTCGCTTGATACAGTGTGTTATGCAATGTTGTAAACTGATTTAGCTCAATGTAAGTGTAATTTATGAGAAACAAACATTCTTTATTAAAGTACTGGATTCTAATTTCCTAGACCTAGTGGAAATGAATAGTGTATTATGTGGAGATAATTATTTGGAGGTAACAAGATAATGGTGTAGTAGTCTAGCATACTCCATTTGATGTATCAAGAAAGTATCTGAAACATGCAAAAAGTAGACATGATTCTCATTAAAGTCCATTAAATTTTAACCATGTTATTAGACAATTTCTGTTTTACACATACATCATGCATAAATTATTAGCTAATTAAAATGCAAGTCTTTGCTGTGGGTGTTGAAAAGGATTAAGACGTTTCTTATGTAACTTTTTTTTCAATGTTCATTTGAAGGACAGTTGTGCGAGTAATGTAAACAACATACCCCCAATGGGTTCATTTTTAAAGTACAATAACAGTTGTGTGCTGGAGAGATGTGAATATCACACACGAAACTTGAACGTGCGTAACATCATACATGAACAGACTTTGGCTGGCAAGCAATTAAGAGATCATGTAATGGAGATATGTTTGAAAGGACAAAAGATATGTACATACTGTGCATCCCAATGGTTTATCTCAGAATTGGCAATCTTTGAAGAAGTATATGCCTTGAGAGCAGCTACAGATAATAGAATAATTTTTAGAGATTTTCTCGTTTAAGTGCATTCTGTGCTGTGAAAGAGATCTTTTGGTAACATGTTAGCAAACCTTAGAGGTTTGCATTTTTAATTACCACATATTTCTCTTTTTTGTGTGAAGGGTTTGAAGGCACGGATTTTTGAGACCACTTTGGTTTTATTTTTACTGACTATCCTGATATTGGGCCTGGTTTGGGTGGCAAGTGCTCTATTTGATGATGAAGAAGAATCAAGCCTGCAGACTCTTTTTGGTGAGTTAGTCTCTCTCTTTTGGTTGGCCTCAAGCATCATAAAGTAAGTGTCTTCAAAGACGGCTTTAGACACATCCAACAGAATATGCAAATTGCCATAGGGGAGAAAAAGATGCTAACTCTTTGCTTCACAGGCATGTTAGAGATAAATCTTCCATGACTCACTTTTTAGCGGCATTATGTTTAATGTGAGGATAGCATTTTATCACTTGGAGATGAATACGCTGGGGGTATATGATAGTGAGAAAGTCATTTTCATATTATGTTATCTCTTGTGACTGTTACTATTTATTTGAGCTTAGCAAGGAGATAACTAGTATGAACTGTTTGTGTGAGTAACAGAGAATGCTACAGTGCTGTAGAACAAAATAGTTTGTTTATATTAGGAAGACCAAGGACAAAATTATTTGTCTTTCTGTTCTATGTATAAGGTCAAAAGTATCATGCTGGATACATAGAAAACCTGTCATCTGCCCATCAAAAAAATTTGAAGGGTGACAGGTACATATTATTTCAAAAAGTTTTTCACTTACCATATACTCAGTCATGTTTGTATGGAAATGTTTTGATGAGTATAAAGGTCTCATGGAGTCTCAGGGCTCTTGTGAAAAATATCATAAATGATTGAGTGCTGATTCTAAATATTTTACTGCATTAGTGGTAAATATTTGAAACAAAAACATGATTCATGTTGATAGCGCTAAGATCTTAAGTAATACTTCTAGTAAGTAAGGCATATTTGGAGGTGTTGAAATTACCTCAAGCAAATGTTTACTTGTGCATAGGTTGCCTCTCTTAAAAGATAATCTGAGTTGTTTTGGAATATCTTTGAAATTTTCCAGGTAGATCCTAGCCCCTTGTGAAAAAACAAATGTTTCAAAAATATTTAAGAAGAGTAGACATAAATTAGGGTATGAGAGTAGCAATGAATGTAAGTGGATAAAATTGCTTGCCTTTTATAAATATGAAATCTGCACCATCCTTTCTTGCTTCTTATTTGTGTGTAACCCGTAATTGTCAGCAATTGGTACCTAGCAAAGTTGTGGCACAGTGGTAGGACTCCCTCATTTGGGGGCACCCCTCTGCCCCCTTCTTTTTAAGGTTTGTCAGACCTATTTGAGTCACTGCCAGGAATTTTCTAGAAGATTTCTCACTCTATAATTTTAAGTGAAGGTAGACACATCCTTGGATTGTAAAGGTTTTCTATTAGGCACTGAAATAACACAGTCTTTATTTTTCTTACAGATGTCTGGTCGTCCTCTCTCCCAGTACTCTACTCTTGTTTGTCTATCCTTGGAGTATTTATGTTACTCAGTAAGTAGTCTATTACACGAAAACAAGACATACATTATTATAATAATAAATAATAATGGCAATTTAGTATAGCACCAGTAGCCATGAGATGGTGCTCATGGGGCTTCTACAGTCACAACCAGAGTTATATGTCCAAGAAAAGGTGGGGTTTTAGTTTTTCTTGAAAGTACCGAGAGAAGTTGCAGAACGATCAGATGAACGGAGGTTGTTCCAGATTTTGGCAGCAACAAAAAAGAAAGACCTTCTTCCCCACTTGTTGCTACTAATGTGCTCCTGAAATGGCCATGACCAGTGAGAGCTAGTTAGGCCCATTTGGATTGTTTTGATGATTATTGGAGGTGTCCATTTCCCTCAGCTTCACCAGCCTTTCCTCAATGTCAGAGACCTTAGAAAAGTATCTGATTTCAGTATAAAGAGAAGCTCATGCAACTATAGTTATCTGCATGTTTGCATCAATCTATTTCACACATCCTAACCTCATCTATTACACATAGACATAATTCAGTGGTAAACAAGCATAAGGATGAGCACCAATTGAGCATAAGAAAGCGTAGCATCACCTCTGTGTCAGTCGAAGTTTACCGAGACTAATTCCATGGTAGATGGAATTGTTGACACATTTAATAGATTAAATGAAGGGAAAACACAGTCACCCCAGTTTGGATTAGTGTGGTAGTCAACCCTATTTCATGAATGGTTCTTGAGAATCATGTGACAATATTTTCTCACTAAATCATGAAATTTACAAGTAGTAACTCCTTGATTTTATACCTTGAATATGCAATATTTAAGTCCTGAAATGTCATGAAAGATACTTGGAGGAGGGATAAAAAGAAATTTGTGAGAAATAGCCATTGTTTCAGACTAAGTTTGTGGTGACTGCTTATGCTCTTTAAGTATGGTTCATAGATTTCCAAACCACTGGTAAGTTTGGGGGAGAATGTTGTACATGTGTATGTGTCATGTGATGCCAAGCAGATGTAGGTACAGTATCTCAAAACAGGAGTTATATGCTTGTCATACTTAGCTTAGTTTCAGGACCTTATGTTAAGTAGGAAAGCCCTATTGAATCTGCTGGAGGTCAAAGGTTACATGAGATCAAGTCAGGTCTAAAGTGTGGAAACTTTCAAACCACAGTGTGTCAAGAAGGGTACTGTTGCTTTTAAAAATAATGTACTACTAGTGGTGAAGTTTAGTGTAAAGGTGAAAATGGTTGTGTATTGATTAGAAGTAATGTAAATTATTGACAAAACATGTGATTTGTTTTGTTGAGTTCCTCAATTTAGTTTGTATGTTGTCATGGTAATTTAGAAATCTAATGAGGGAATTTAAATTTATAATATGGAAAAAGATTCTGTCAAAGTGTTCCATCCAATTTTGCAAAAAGGATGACAGGTTTTGTTTCCATTTGTAACCAATATTGAAAATGTACGGAGTTGATTTAGTAAAACAAGTTGATGCCAAAATTATTTGGAATGGTTTCAAAACCATCTAGTATTTCATTGTCATTGTACTTTGAGGGCTTCCCGTTGAGACATGTCTGTCATTTGACTGTTCCAGTGACACTTTGTGATAGCACATGAATTCCATGTTTAGTTTACGTTGCTTTATGCCAAAGAATCGAGTGTCATTTGATACTTTATGTCTCATATGAAAAGTAACTAGTTAGACTTATATTACTATTATTTGAAGATTGTGGAATAGAAAAGTAAATATTTAAATATTTGTTCCATTGTACCTTTCGCTATTGTTTGGTTGATCGCAAGATAGATGCGTAATAGGAAAAACTATTATTTGAGTTTACTTTACAAACACATGTTTAACAGCATTGTGTAGAATGATAAGGTCAGACATTTGTATTGACACTCTTGCATTTGTTTGGTGTCTTTTAATTTTTAATGAAGCTATTTCTTTTTGTTTCTTCATAAATTGAGAGATTTTGTCTTTTCAACAGTCTCGACCCCCCTAGGTTTTACTCGAATGTTCACAGTCATTGGAAACTTTGTGGTGAAACCGCAGTTTATGGAAAATGTGCAACAAGAATATGATAAAACTCAGATGGAAGAAGAGGTTTTGAAAAGAAAGATAAGAGGTGAGAAATGATCCTAAAGATTAACTCTAGGATAATTCAGGGTCAAGGAGCCAGCTGGACAGATCAAGTACTCTATACCAATAGGATATGCATGACCTGGAGAAGTCATAAAATTACACTTGCACTTTCCAGGAATTACAGTGCATATTTTTTATTTCTCATATTTTTACTCAAGAAGAAGTGTGAAGTCATACATAGGACTACCATTAAACATCCCCATGTGATGGACAGTGATCAGAACTTAGTCTTTAGCCATGTTCCCAAAGGCAGGGAGGGGTGAACAACACTAGTCATGCACCATTTCTTGACAGCTATCCTGAGCAAACTGAAATAATAGGACCGGAACTGGGCACTAGCTGAGAAAAGGAAAATCTCTTTATAACAGTTTGTTTAATCTTCAGCAGTACTGTGAGCAGCTGTACCTAACAAGACACATGTCTAGACTAGCTGTGGTACCATGATGTTAGCTAGCCACAGTTGGGTATAGCTAGGCTAATTTCTAACAACTTTACCAATGTACATACAGTATATATCATCAAACAGCTGCAGTAACTTACCATACCATGAGTAAACTGCAAAATGAACTAGGCTAAACTGATCTTGTTTTATCACGAAGCTACTACTCGGTGACTCCCTGGATGTATAACTTAAAGGTACAATAGAAATACAATAGTGCTATTTGAAAACATATCCAACATTTCAGATCAAACCTGGTACATGGCATATTTGTTCTTAAAATAGACTTCCCACGGATTTTAAACGAAGAAATGTCCCCATAATACTCCCTTAAAAAGTCACAAGGTTACCAAAATTAGCAGGGTCAAAACGAAACAACCATCTCTTCAACTTGGACTACACTGTATTATGATAAAACCAACCGTCTAGGAGGAGATCAGTTAATGGGCTAGAGTTCCACTTTTGTGTTGGTGACATTAGTTGCTGGTGCCAGCGTAGCAGGCACCGCAAATAAAAAGCCATTAAGTATCCAGAAGAATTCAAGGTGGTCCCTTAGTATCTGATCAGAATATGTTGAAATTTTATACTTGTACATTTCATCAAGACATCTCTCTGTAGATGTGAAATGTGGAGAGAAGTTTAGCTTGGAAAGAGAACATTTCTCCTAATGCCAATAGCTAGGTAGAATTTGCTGCTCTAAAAACCGTTCTGTAGTTAGTTTGATGAGGTTTTATGGCTCAGTTGTAACCATTCTGTAGTGATTTACATAACTTAAATTTTTGCCATTCTACCACAGTTTTTTGCAAGTGTGAACTTGAAGTAATAGGTGTGATGTCACACTTCTGCATCCATATCCAATAATTTTGTTTTTCACAGAACTGGACAATCAAAATAGGCAAGTCAATGGTGAAATAGTACATCTTAGGGAAGAGTTGGAAGATACTCAGAAAGAGCTCAGGAAATATGAACGGAAACTCAGCGCATCGTCATGGCAGAGGAATGTCTTTTATCCTCTTCTGTGGATGCTGCTGTTTGCTTTAGCAGTATTATTTCTTTTCTTTGTCGGTCTCAACGTTTTTCGACTTCTGTTTGGAATTAAAGCTCTCCCTGTTAGTATAAAGGTAAGATGGAAAAGTTGTGTTGAATGTGTTATTTTTTGGTTTGTTTACTTTTCATAAGACGAAACAACAAAATTTAGGGCAGTGTAGGTAAAAAAATTCATCAAGACTTTAAATTGTGTCCCAAAATGTTGGAATACTTGGCAACAGTAACCATGGATTCTGCATTGCAAAAATTGTATTAATTCTGCTCACACTGCTTTGAGCAACAGATGCCAAATTGCAGTGGCATATTTAGTGTGATATTAATGTATGCATTGGGAATTTGGTAAGGTTCATGCCAGGAAATTTTGACACTTTGAGGGAAATTTTTGCAATTTGAAGGAAAGTACACTTGCTTCCCAGGAATGGGACATTTTCCTATCCTGTATGTATGTTAACAAAAGGAAAGTGCATCCCTAAATAGAAAATACAGTTAGGATATAAACCTGCTTCTGTTTCTGTGACTACCACACCTTCATCAGCCTGTAAATGTTCAAGTTACCTTTACAAACCTAAGCTGACATCTGCCATAACCATATAGTATTAAAGTTACCATCTGAATGATCTCTGTGGACTTAAGGTGATTACTCTACACAGGTTAATGCTTATATTTATAGTGTTAAATAAACAAATATCTTATTCTTAAGCAAACTTTACTAATATTTACAGGTCATAAATTATCAAGAAGCTCGTTCAGTTTACAAAGGACTTGACAGTATAATTAAAGCCTGTGTCAAATACTTCTTCTAGACACATTTAATCCTGCCCTAAAATATTTGTACTGTTAGCACCAGTAACCATGGTTACTACATATCTGATAAGTGCATTGTTTGTTTATAGAAAGAGTTTTTCAAGACTACATTGTCTATTACTATTGAGCAACTAAATTTTTAAAACTTTTTCAAAGCACCAAAAATGAAAATAAAACATGAAAGGATCATAAAAGTTGAGATTTAGTTGTGAATAAATGTTGTAGAGCTGACAGGTGGAAGTATCTGCCCTACTTGCCTGTAAATATCAAAGTGTATTTAATATAAGTGATTTCACCTTGCTGTGTAAAGTCAGGCTTGTAGCAGCTTGTCGAGTGCAGTGATACCATTTATAATGCCATGTGAAGATATATTGCGTTCATGCTAGGTTAGAGGGATCAACAGTCTTGCCCAAGATGGAAAATTTATTCCTGACTAAATTTCTTCTTGCCCCTTCTCAAATTAAAAAATGAGAAAAGCATGGGGATGTGTAGGGTATTGTCTCATTCTTTTATGTTCTCATCACTAATTATGGAAAAATTAGTTATCTAAGATCTACTTGTGTTTGAATGGTTGCTTCAGTGTCACTTTACAATAACAGTTATGACACAAATATCAACTATTTAATATGATCTTTTATACAGGAAGCTGGAGTTGGCAAAGTATCACTTTCGATGTTTGGACCATTTGGAGCAATTGTTGAAGTCATACTCATTCTGTATCCTTTTGATAATGTAATGAGTTGGTAAACCCACGTAAAACTACCTTTGAAGGCTGGTTCATACCTCACTACGATAATAATAATAATAATAATTATAATAATAATGATAATGGTAACGATAACGATAACGATGTGATGGTGGTTGTGGCAGTGGTAGTAATAGTTTTTATATAGCACCAGTATCTGCCAGACGACACTCATGGGCTGCCACAGTGATATTCACAACCAAAAGGATAAAATGTCAAAAAAAAAGTAGTTTTTCAGCTTTTTTCCTGAAAAATCCAGAAAAGTCACAGAACAAACAGGCTATTATATATAACAGGTTACTATGACAAAGCACACAGATAATCATAATTATTTGGAGGAAGAAGAGAAAAATCATAACTGTTACCCCTGATCCAGGTTTCTTTTCCTTGCCATTGTCAATAATGTGTCTCTCATAGTCACTCAATCCTTGACCACATGTGACCAATTGTTAAGTGAATACTTGGGCCCATTGTTGTCCACCATGTAGTTACTTTAATGTATTTAATCACCATGCAGTCAAACAAAAACATGGTTTTACTGCTATATAAGCCATGGTTGCCAGATTTTCTGTGAGGCAATTGACCAAATTTGGTGGTCGATATGATCGAAAACGCCAAATGAAAATTAGGCATTAACATTCCAATTGTTTAAAAATCATCAGTATGTTCAAAAATAGCACTGCTATTTTCAAACACTGATAATGTTAATTTACCTAATTGTGCCCTTAAGAGTGAATTTTGGGGCATAAATAATGCATTTTTCAACACTTTTCTGCAGAAACTGTGAAAAAATGTACAATTTTAAAGAAAATTGATAGTCAAATGTAAAAAATGCCAAAATGCTGTTTGGCATGTGTATTAAAATTCTGCATGCCCAACACAATGGCAAAAATGCAAAGTTTGTTGCTTTTCATGTTAAAAACTCCAATATGGCAACTCTGATATGAACTAGACGACTTGCATTCGAAATTTTCCTCTGAGCTCTGTCTGTGACTGCAACGAATGGTCAAGAAATTTTGACTATGCCAAGTCATTTGTTTTTCAGCAGTAAAGTGTATGCAATTTATTTAGTATGTGAAATTTTGGAAAGTGGATTGGCCTTTTGGTTTGTAGCTGTCATGGCCCCTATCATAAATGATCATTTCTGCAATTATTATCATTTTGGCCACATTGTTTCAGTTGGTATGATAGGGTCATGTGATAGGGTTATAGGATAGCAGAGTCCAATATGCACCAATGTATTGCAGGGCTGTTCACATTCAAATCCTGCTCAAGGTATGTGGGTTTATCTCTGGGTAGCCTGGCTTTCCTGTCACTGGGCATGACTTAAAGGCTCTCTAAGTTCACCCTAGACAGTAACAATTTTCCCTACTAAGTTAACTTTTAACCCCTCCTCCAATTTCAACCAAACCCCCTGTCTAATGCACCTCTCAGACAGAGCCACAGTAGCCTGTGCTGAGTTTAAATTGCTGGAGGCAATATTATCAAACACAATGTGTGAGATTTATTGGGAACACAATGCTGACTGTACAAGTCATTGTTTACCAACCAAAGTGAAACTGTATTGTTTGAATGAATGTCAATCAAAGTGCAGTTATCAACTGTAATTAAAACTATGGGGATATTCCTAAATATGTTTGGGTAGAGAGTTGCTAGCAACTCCCTGGTTTGGGGGGATGCCATATCCCCTTTAGCCATCAAAATCAGTTTTCTAGCTGATGTCTAACAAGTGTATTCATGGACTTCTTATACATATGCACAGAGGATTATGTGACCAATACTGTTGCCACCATTCGAACATTCAACAGTGTAAGCTTACCAAGGTAGCAGCTGCGCTACTGTCATTTGCGTAATTTGAATGTGAATCTGCAAAATTACAGACAAAATACAAAAGTGAATGGAGGAAAAATATCAGTACTTTACTCTGTTAAATTTGACCTAAATTAGCATTCTTTGAAAATACTACAAATTTCTTGTCAAATCTCTCAATACAGAACCAATTTAGCAAGTCCAAACTTAACACACAAAACACAGGAGGCAGCTGTATTGGTAAGCTGAAACTGGCAGTTATGTTGGTGACAATCCAAGCATAGGATGTAAGTGCAGTATGCTCTGTCCACATCTGTTGAGTGTATTCAGTTCACCAAGCTTCGCTGGCCAGTGGTGATTTTCTAGACTTTTATGTTGTTTTCAAGTCATCTAATCAAAGTTAATGCTTCCATTCAACTGAAATGGAGCTGAAAAATTATACAGTTGAACATTCGTTAACATTCCTTAACCTATTCTTCTGACAGTTATCTTATTATAGCATCCATCGTTGGATTTTACAGTGCTAGATGTTTCAAGTCCCTTATTCCTGTCCCTCACGACACACCGATGACCAAAATCATCTTAAATTCATTAGTTTTGCTGATTATGAGTTCTGCATTACCAGTACTGTCTCGGACATTAGGTAAGTTTCTTTGGTGAAAATATCAAACTTTTGCTGTTTAGTAGAAATTTTAAGGGAAATATTGCGTTTGTAAGACTTTTTATTTAATCTATCCTGTTTTACAAACGATCAGGTCCCTTTCGATGAAA
>WURT03108141.1:0-10794 GCA_009936505.3 Holothuria glaberrima
CATCATCATTAGGGAAACTTTCTTTAAAAACCTTGGAACAATATATTTGTATACAGAGTACATGCTGCGCGCGATAAATTTGACGTCCAGTATGGCGGACTCCGCTGTTGTCACATGTATTTGTGACGTCAGTGAAGAACCTCTATAGCTGGTAAATGTAACTTAGTTTTCAAAGCAGCAAGTCCGACTGAATCTATCCGGATACCAGAACTTTCCTTTCACTGCGTTCTTAATATTATACCAGTCAGAGCTAAATCCTTGTCCCCTTTGTCTATCCATTGCATGAAAGGCATAATTTAAATATGTATATATATATATATATATCTATATACTACAAATGCTGTGGAAAAGAAAACGTCGACTGTAAATACCAAACAGTTTCAAATAATCGTCATCCCATGGCAATACTGATAGATATCTTGCTACTTTTGAATGTAATCACGAGTCTCAGAATAGCTACGAATAAGACAAATGTAAATGCAGGCCCGTAGACAGACAAGGTACTGAAGGGGGGGGGGAATTGCTTCCAGGGAGAGGGGGAAAATTTTCAGGGGAGAGAAATTTGTGAGTGTATTAAGTCAATGACAACTTGAAATTTCTCTAGGAGGCGAAAAATTTTTCAAGGGGGCTTCACCCCCTTGGCTCCCCTTGGCTACGGGTCTGTGTAAATAGTATAACTAAAGGGTAATCCTTAAAACAAACATAATTTACACTGATGCAGAAGAATGGAACCCTTTCGTTCAGTTTTCCTCCATCTTCATAGCATAATTTTACATAGGTTTCATGAACGATGACATTAATTCGCTATATTAACAGTAAATAGCAGAACTCAACCCCTTTCATAATTTAAAAAGGGTAGCAGCCGATTGACTTCACTGGCACCTGCATGTACACTCGAATTTTGCAATTCAAAGTACAAAAAAGATCAATATTTAAAAATTCTGTTATTTCGTCAACTGAAAAGAAGCCTAGAAGGCGGAATGTCCGAAAGCATGTTAACTCAATGGATGATTTTTTTTCCTTTGCAGATGCTGCCAATCTACGTAGAACAATAGGTGACGTCACTCCTACCATTATTTTAGCTAGAAGAAAACCGATTCGTGTTGTCACGGTATTAGACTCGTCTGGCAGTATGGACGTAAGTGTCAGACATTTCGAAGTCATTTTGTCAAGATTTGTCCCCCCATTGGGGATGGGAGGGGGAATGCTCATGACGGGGATGAGGGAACCAGTAACCTGCAACGACGAATTTGAGAAATTGACAAGCTGTGGGAAGGATGGCTACTCTAAAAGTTTTGACTATCCTTGACTAAAGCTTGGAAATTTGGGGTATTATTGCAGAAAATTTGAAATTATTTATGAAGAAAATTTGAAAAGGAGTAATTTTTACCAAAGAATCTGAACTCTTTGCGAGCAAAAACAAGTAAACTGTCCGGGCGACTGGTCACCATCGGAGACTACATACCGAACATACGGTATCTGAGTGCCCCCATGAAAATGGCAAATTTTGCCTTCTAAGACAGGAGTCAGGACCCCTGCACTTCTCAGGTGTTTTGTAAAGAAAACTTCTGCTTTAGGGCTTATCCTTTCTCCTCTAGTGTACTTTAATAATTGAAAAGAAATAATTTTTGGCAAATTATCCTCCTCATTTGGAAACATTTCAAGAATTTTTAACCGATTCCACCCAAAGTATGTTTTGTACGCTTGTGGAAATGATGAAAAAATAAATGTTCCTTTAAACATTTCGACGTCTGACATTTTGAGTTTCATAAATTTAGTTCTCTACCATTAATCCAAAGTCTTTATTTTCATTTCAAGGATTTCAACCGGATAGACAAACTTGCCAGAGCGGCACGATCATTTTTAACCTCGATAGCTGTCGATGGGAGTTATGTCGGCATTGTGGACTTCGATTCTATTGGTGTAAAGATGAGTGGTTTAACTTTGATTAATTCGGACAAAACAAGAGAATCGTTAGCAAATTTGGTGCCAACCGAAGCTAATGGAGGCACTTGTATCGGATGTGGCTTGGAAACTGCACTAGAGGTAAAACCTTTGGAAGTCCTTATTGCCTTTAACCAAGGATCATGCATGGACTAGAGAGTTGCCAAGTTGCAACTCCGGGTTTGGACCCCTCATGTGTAAGACACGTGGATTGCAAACCTATATACCATCAATAAAATTTAAACCTATCCTATACCCTAGCAGAAAAAAATCCTTCATATTCTACATTATTTTGATGAAGAACTACAATTGTCGAGGCCAAGGAGAAACGGTCCTTTGGTTTTCATAGGCCTACACGTCGTATACACGGAGTCTTCAGTTTGTATTGTATAGATAGCATGAGTACCTTACCTCGGTGAGGCTCGGTCTCTCTGTAAATAATTGATACCAGTGTGAATTCGTCCAAGCTTGGTTGGGGATTGAGAGGTGCTATTCATACAACAACCAAGATCGGATCGGGGTGGAGGAAGGGATGGGGTAGGAGTGGGACATGCATTTTCCCATCCAACAACACGGATTACGTAGTCCACTTTTAATAACATTTTGTTTGTAAGCCTGTTTATGAGCAAAGGGACGACTTCGGCATCACTTGATAATGGCAATTTCAATTTATTCGATTCCCATACCAAAATGTTTATAAGAAGGAGTAGCAATGCATTACAGCGCAGCATTAAGACATTCTACGGTGAGCGAACCATGCATGCACATACAAATTTATACCTATACTTACAGGTATAGGCTATTCGAACTTTTAAGATTACGCATACGTACGCATAAACGATATGCATAGTGGCCAACGTTACCATCATTGGTCCCCCAGTGTCCAACACAAATTGCTGCCGTGGGCCCCATCTACACGTGCTCTGACATAAACCGTGAGTGATATGGTCGTTCAATGAATTTTCAAAACTAAAAATTTCAAACCTAAATATGTTTTCTTTCATGCGTGAAAACAGATTCTGTCAGAGAATAATATACCTCCAGCTGGCGGGATAGTTCTGCTCATAACTGATGGTATAGATGGAAATGCAGAGAAAACCGAAGAAATGAAGGAACGATACATCCAAGAAAACGTCATCATTGACGTAGTTGCTTTTGGCGATAGACATGATGAGAACTTGGTAGAATTATCAATAAAAACAGATACACATGCGGCGTGTTTAATCTAAGATGAAAGGTCACAAACGATTGTGCTTTTTTGTATTCCTTGCTGAATGCCAAAGGAATCTACGCAGTAATGGTGACACGTGTAGGTATGTGGGTGCGTATGTGCGTGTGCATGGTAATTTAAAAAGGGTAACATTAATGGGATCTCATACTTAGCATATGGAACCCCTCATACATTGTGTGAAAAAACACCATCGTTTTTAAACGGTGAAAGCGGAAAAACGATTTATCATAGATGGTATCCTTTGCGGATCTCGTAGTTGGCATTTGGATGCCCCATATTGAGTTAGATAAGGCTATTGTCTTTTGTGGAGATCAAAGGTAATTTGGAGTCACGAGAGATCAAACTATGAAGTCAAAAGATCATATATACATGGTAGAAAGAAAAATTGGATAGATGCATGTCTTAAATGACATGGAAGTAGTACCACATGTGGTTATTTAACAAATATGTGATCACATCAAAAAATCATTAACGAGTGACCATTTAGAGGTCGAGAGGTTGGAATTTTGTTATTAGTATGCGTGCATTAAAAAAATTAAATATTGCGCCTATTTTTGGTTAATTTGGTTATAAATACTCTTTGCGATGTATAAATAGGTTCCTTTGTGTTCTTAACACACCTTTTTTTAAGGGTTTTGTTTAGTTTTACAAGATTTGATAACACCCTCATTACACCATTTCTTAGAATTACTACATAAGATACTTCACCGCTTTGCAAAGTAAAAACTTAAATAGGCAAACCAAACTTTGCGGAGAAAGAAATCATAGGCAGTGTCGGGGTTATTTTGAACTAAAACATAACCTCAGGTTTCATGGAAAAGGATGCTCATGAGTCATGAACCCTCTGAGTTTTGGTTCAAGAAAAGGGCGGGATCAAAATTTAGAGACATGAGATTGACAATGTGATTCATTACGTAAACAAGAAAAAAATTGGAAATGATCAGAAATATTATCAATAAGCCAGTAAGTGCACCGGAAAACTGAATTCTAGTGTGCACTTTTGTGAAAATATTATCAATCAGTTTTTATAAGCTGACTGTGACACGAGTGGATTTATTCATAAGACCATGGAAGTAATATTGATTTAGAGTATCAGTAAAATAGTTAACATCATTTTTGTTCCGGTTTTAAATGTCATGGTTAAAGTCTCCAACTAAGAAGCATATACCAAATACTACTCCGAAAGACGTTCTGCTACCTAAAAGAGCAACTTCCCCAAAGGGCAGTGGCGTAGCCATGGGGGCCAGGGGGCATTGCCCCCAGAATCTTTTTGTAACATGTTCTTACCCCCCCCCAAATAATTTCAAGCGATGTGTTAAAAAAGAAAAAAAAAACAGGAAGTTTTCTTTAAAAGAAAAAATCCATTTACAATATTATACAAACTTGGACAAATTTATATGACCAGCGTGGCAATTAATCAATTCGGCCAGTTGGCAGGTACCAACTTAACTGAAAACAATAGCAAGAAATGATAACGCCCGGGTCTAATTGATCAAAGCATAGTGTAAGCGCATACATATAGTATCAACATATACGTACCATAGTCGTGTACAATGTACAATTCAAATTGTACATACTGCTGCACGTTGCACTGCATGGGCTTCAGCACAGTAAGTGCATACAAACACGTGCGGCGATTCGGGGAGGGGATGGGTGGGATATATCCCCCCCATGAAATTGGATGGGGGATACTGTACACTACATCCCCCATGCAATCAACCAGGCAGATCCGGAAATCAGACAACTTTACCTTTTCTAGACTTATACAATAGTCCTGTTTATCTTTTCAGGAAATAATTCTGACAGTTGTCATGGTATCACCTTTCAAAACCAGGAAAAGGCCATTTCCAGTGATCTGGGGGTATTTTTGGCCAAAATTTTCTACGCTCCTCGCCAACTGATCGTGGCGCTCCGCTTAGTCAGTACCACTGACTAGATCTGGAAATTAGAACACTTAATCTTTTTCTAGACATTTTTGCAATACGCCTATTTTTAGAAAATACTTGTTGTCATAGTGTCACGTTGCAAAGCCTGGAAAAGGCCATTTCTGGTAATAAGGGGGTATTTTTGGCCAAAATTTTCTTTGTACGATCCGCGCCAACCGATGGTGGCGCTCCGCTTAGACAGTGTTACTGACAATATATCCCCCCACTTTCAAAGATGGATCGCTGCTCATGCATAGAAAGCGTCGGGAGAAACATATTCATATATGTATTTTGGTTGCCCCTTTTAAGAAATGCCTTGCCCCCCTAACAAAGAAAGTCTGGCTAAGCCACTGCCAAAGGGGACACATTAGGCCAAACTGACCAAAACCTCGGTCCATACATGGCTTCTTACTTGCTTGGAAATGGACACTGACGGGACAAAAGAATTGAACCAAACTCAGACGTACTTGAATCGAGAATATTTAAGTCTTTAGCAAAAAGAACCCAAAGTTTTGCCTTTCTGCTTGTAATACTTATTTAATGAGCTGAAATTTTCAAAAATCGTTGCTGTTCGTTTCTAGTGAATTGATCCCCACCAGCATAAGGTTCAGGTGCGCCACGGGTAAACTTCAAATGTCATAGCATACTTTAAGGAATCATTGGCTAGTGAATATTCATCATGTGCCTTTCATAGAAGAACTGAATAGACGTATTATTGCTGAATGTCCCTTCATTATTTCAACAGAACAGAAAATCATCGATATTGCAATACAAGATGGCATTAAATAAAACTTATGTGACTCTTGCCATTGACGTCATACTCTTTCTGCAAAGTTGAGAAGCATTGTGAATAGTTGTGAAAAGCTTAATGTACCTAACACTTTGTGGAGTAACGTTTGGTCTCTCCCCTTTGATCTTTGCCAGAGACTCAAGGGCCAGGGACTGTGGACTTCGCCCTCGACTCTCTGGCGAAGAGCCAAAGGGTGAAACCAAGCAGTACTCCCTGAGAGGTTCTGTTCCGAAAGATCTACATGCCGAGAGAAAAACAAGACTTAAAAAGACTACCTCTTAACCTTCAGACTATCTACATCATGCGGGTCTGTCATGTGTAGTTCCATTCTCAACTGGCTGAAAAGAACATATACTACACATAATGTTAGCCTAAAGGCCAAGAAGTGCCCTCTGTAGCGTTACAAAAGCACTCTGTGACGATATTTTCGATTTCGCAAGATAATTTCAGTTATCCCTTGGCATTAAGTATATGATAAAGATATCAAATGCATATAATAGATAAGTTCACTAGTCTAGAATGAGACAAGGTTTAAGAAAACTCCTATGGGTCGATCAAATCTTGAACTCACAGCAAACTTCTTTATTACCGGGATTTTCCAAGACATGATTGCACCAGCTTGTAATGTAACGTCAAATGAGCTAGCTATAACAAGTTTGACATTGCGCTTTTGTTTAGTGTTTGGGTTTTCATTTTTCATCTTCCGTTTTATTCATGGACCTGGTTTACTCACCGTTCTTTAGGGGGGAAAAGTTTCCTTCAGACAGACTACCCAGGATCGACAGGTCTTGACGATGCTTTCTTAGCCACGATGCAATCTGGAGTCAAGGAATATGATAGAAGAATTGAGGTATGTTTGCTTTTTTTATATATGGCTATTTGTCACATTTTTAGTAGGAGGCGTTCCAAAAATCAGCAGCTTCATACAATGATGTCAAAAGAAGTAAAATTTACGAATTGAACTCCTACTTTCAGAACCACATTTTGACGTTCTGCATGATGATCAATACTAAAGTACAAACTGAGCTAACTGGAACAATATTCAACAAACTCATGTCTACAAAGGTGACAATCTTTCTGTAACTTTTTATTGCCGATTGCAGACACAAAATTTGGAATGAAAAAGCTCTAAAGATCGAAAGCTTGGTCACGTTAAGTCTGACGTCCCTTTAGTGGACAAAACTCCTGTGAGGAATAGTTCTGTTTGGTTTAGTTTTCGCCCTTCGGCTTCTTTCAGTTGCCGAGACCTAAAAAACTGGATTAATGTTGACCTGTTACTTACGTTTTAGCCAGTCAAGCACGAAGTCAATCATGATAAGCCCTACCCTGCGGAGCGAACTCTGTTTGGTCAGCTCCTCAGCTGTGTGGGGATATGACTGAACAAGGAATATGCTGTACAGTCTGCTACGTAGGCAAGATAAACTCAAGATTAATTCAGGAGTCTGAAGGGTGGGAGAGATTACTTTTCAGTCTTGTGACTTCTGTAGGGTTCATAGCGCCAGCATAAGGATAGAGCTTTTACGTGGGTAGCTAGTTGTTTGTTCGCCCTTCGGTCTTGGCCGTTGGAAGTTCAAACAAAGAAGTAAAAATATTAAGTTGATCAGTTAGGTTTCTACCCATTAGCCTTGTATAGGTCCTTTGCGTCAATTTCGGTGTTTCGCCTCAGGGACGAATTGCCGGCCACAGTCATAACGTGAAGCCTGGAGAACAAACTTCCTTGACCGACTTGTTTTACAAACTAACATTTGAACTGAAGCAATATACCTTTTTTATCTTCGTTTCCGGGCCATTTGCTAGCACCTTACCTCCTTAGTGCAAGCCAATAGACGTTTTCGGAAATTCGGTGCTCCGGCCGGGTCACCCAGTCAAAGTGTACCATGGCAACTTGCATGTGTATAACTAGTAAGGACCTGGGGGTACCCTGACTAGTGTAAAACATACAAGCACACTGCTAGCGTGGTACACTTCACCTTTGACCCACTTCCATAATGCATTGCGTTGAAACATTTCCGAAAACGTCTATTCCAATCCCCTTTACCTCAGTTCCGGTCACGTACTTCCAATTGCAGTCAGAGTCCACTTTAGTCAATTAGTTGGAAATGAGGCGAATAATACGCATGTTTCGATAATCTGCCACGTAAAATTGTAATTTTAATAGACTGTTGATTGTAAATGGAATCAAATCTGAAATTGAGTTCGAGTCGTGAATCGGTGCACAACTTCCCTGCGCACTTTTCTCCTTTTCTCTGAAATTTTAATTGGACTATTTTATCGATGATAAATGATGACACAACAGAAAGAATTTAGAAATCGTCTCGCTTCAAGTTCATGTCGATTGTCCCAGTACTGGTTAAATGTGATCAGAGCCAGTGACAAAATATATTAATTTAAAAGGAGAAAAAAGAAGATGAGACTAAAGAGAAAGGACAGAACAAATTATCAAGATTTTCTGATAACTATTTAAAATATACATTTCTTTAAGGGTTGGGTGGCGTTTGAGTTTAAATCATCAGGGTGAAGACGAGAGGGAGGACTAAAATGAGCGAAACGTCTAAATGCCTAAACAATAGTGCTAGTCCTTTGATCTGTAATGGAACATAACAGTATACGAGTTTGTGTAGGGGGCAGCTTGTTACATTCAACTCTGGTAGAAAATTTGTAATATAGATTGAAATTGTCTTCAGGACGATTGACGATTGAGATACCAAATTTTCGCCATACATGCAGTGTAGGATTATAAAAGAAGCCAGCATGGCAAGAGGACGTGCCACAGGAAGGACCACTGTTCCTTATTCCGATTTAGTAGGTCTCTTGCCAACAGAATAACAGCAAAAAGCAGAGACTCCAACAAGTGCATAGGTTGAGTACACGCCAAATGGTTCCCTTTGAAATTTAAAATGATTCAAAAGAAGTGTAAACAAAAATTTCTGCGGGAAGTGGGGTGAATATATATTTAGGGATGTATGATTGACGTATTTTACGTTTTTGCTTCCTTCAGCAATTAATGTATCACATTGATGCTCTTCTGCATACCCACTGGGGTCACCAGACTTTTGGAAGTAGGGAGGGCACGTAAAACGTTCCGCGGGAGGGGCACACCAAAATGAGGAATTGAGCGTCAATGCAGTTGTGACGCGCAGAGCTCTCCTGTATGTGTTGTGGCCCAGGGGGCCTACGACGGGCCCCTGGTGGGTCCAGGGACAGCGTTCTAGTAGGGGTTCAGGGAGAGAAGTCCCGGGAGGCTCCAGGGTGATTACAAAATTTTGACCATTTGAATGAAGCATTTAACTACCTCCAAAAAGGCACCGGATGCTCACTAAACAGGCCATAAAATAGAAATTAAAATTTGACCTTTTAATTAGCCTTACTCGCACTAACAATGTAATAATTCGGGTGGGAGGGGGAGATTGGGGACTGCAGATCAGGTTAGGTTTGCATTGGACTTTAGAAATAAATCCACTTATGCTGCCTACAACAAATTAATGTTGAGACAACTACCTTTCAGGCACGCCACTGATGTGATGTCTGCCGGAAGGTCTAGGGTTCGAATCCTGGCCGGTCATACCGAAGACTTTAAAAATGAAACCTACTGCCATTGTGCTTGGTGCTCAGCATAATCAATGGAGTAGGGAAAACAAGCCAGCAAGCCACAACTGGAAAAAAGGCCGTGGCCGGCTCGACTTAAACCAACTGGTTACAAACTGGGCCGTAAAACCTCATCTAACTAACTAACCTAAACATTCGACTTATGAGCATCGAAGGTGCATCTACGGTTAAGGATCCGTGGCCATGGCATTTGGAAAAATAAGCCCTTGAATGTTGTTCATTGGGTTTTGGCTACCTTAAAGTTATACTAATTATAACAAATATATTTCCTGCATTTTTCTCGGCAATAAATAAGAAAGGGTGGCCAGTGCCCACTGAGACTTCTCCTGGTGGACGAGCGAAGGGACCACATAACTCTGATATTAAGTATCTATGAAAATTTCGTACAAGTAATTCATATTATACTCCTTTTGGAGGTATCACCACTTTTTGATCTCCCGTTGTGGTGCTAGACTCCCCTGTGGGGAGGATGCAGGAGGACAAAGTTTCCCTTGCAAAATTAATTTAAAAGGCAATAGGCAATCGGCCCAAAATTTGCTTTGACAAATCAGCAAACTCATGCAGACCTCTTATTGCATTACAAGCACAACTAAAGACATTTTGAACATAACTATTACAAACAATAGGTAAAGCAAGGAGAAATTCTCCCTTTAAGGTACCGGTTTTCAAAATAAACGGACATTAGCCATTGAGAGTGAAGCTATTTAAGTATCCTCATATTTATTGGACACGTGTTGAAAAAGGCAACAAAAATCGCAATTATTACAGCTTTCGAACGTAATATCTGACTAAAAGATAATTGATGCGGAAATTGTGTTGATGGATGAGGACTCCCGGCCACAGTGGTCCCATAGCTGTTGGAAGTAAGTGTTGAAACGACAGCGGTGGATTACATATCCCATATGACAGCACTTCGCAGAGTTTAACAACTCGATGCAGCGCAAAATTGTAGCTGTTTAGTTAAGAACAGTTTGAGCAAGCCGCATGATCGACTGATAAAGTGACAGTGGTCCCTGGTGTTAATTTCTGTACGAGCTGTCTTTGTCCATATTTTTAATACCCAAAATTTCGTGGGAAGGGCACAAAGGGGGAGGGGGCAGTCAAAGTTTTGGGGGACTTGTCCCCACTCCCCTCCCTTGACATACGCTTGATTATGGAAGGGCAAAGTGTTCAACTTGTGAAGAAGGGGAATTCTTTCCACTAGTTTTGAAAAAAAGATGATAATGTGTGAGGGAAACTTAGGTTCTGTAGCTTAGGTTCTGATGATGATGATGATGGTGATGGTGATGGTGATGGTG
>WURT03108152.1:0-12161 GCA_009936505.3 Holothuria glaberrima
CCCCCTTCCTGGTTTCATGAATACAGACATGTATCATTCTCAGCTAGTGCTGGGACCGGTTAGCGAATTTTGAAAATGAATACTCGCAACGTATTTGCAAACGGTTAACAAATACTTACAATAATGGTAAATGCCAAAAATTGAGGGCCTTTTGTGCCATCCTCACACATCAAAAAGCCACTGTACAATTTTCATGAATTTGGAATAACTGGATATTAATAAATTTGTAATTAACTTTTTCAAAGGATGCATGAAAACAGGACACTTGGGTAGAGCAACTTTACTTTTTTCCTGATTTAGTGCTATCCAGTGTGTTATTAAATTATTATTATATAAAACAAAATTTTTCTAAGATGGGGCAGAATGAAGGGAGTTTATAAAGCGACTGAAAAGTAAAAATGAAATTTACCCTTTTGCCTATAGTGACAATCCATTAGTGGGGAGGTAGATGGGTGGAATTGTTGATTGTATCTGTGATGGTTAGTACAGTTTACCTCAAATGCTGCATAAATGTAATTACCTCCACTAAAGAGAAGTTCATAAAACACTACTGCTAAGCATAATGCTTGAGGTTAATTTAATTCTGTAGAAGGGCTATGAAATCCTTTTTGAAGCTCTAACTCCCTTGCCAAGGAAATGGCTAATAACCTTAGCTTGACTTTAATGATAACTTGCTTTCCTCTATTATGTAAATATTTAATATCTCATTTAAATCAGGAAGCTGCCTGTCGGACACTTCCCTGTTAAAGTAAGAAGTGAACCCTGCCTAGGGGACACCTAAGAAGATACCATAATAGAGCAATTTGAATGCCTTGTAGATCCCTATCAAATTTTCAATAGTGGACAAATTCCCAAATTCTGGATTATTTTTCTGTTTCTTGCCTGCAGGCTGTCAATAATATTCATTCCTTTTTTGGACTGTTAAATCTCTTGCAGGATAGCAACTGTAAGACTGAATTTTGGTTCTTAAAAGGTCGACCACCCCTGTGTTAAATATTGTACATCACAAGAGTCTCAAGGGCCCAATGTGGTAAAACAAGCTTTAAATGACTGCATATGAACCTTTAAATATTTTAAAACTGTCATTTAGTTTGAATAATTACTCTCCATCTGAACTTAATATGATGCTTCTTTTAACACACAAAATATTCCAAATAACCAAACTGAAAATTCATAATTTCACAAGCATTCTGCAATGGAAAGAAGCGCCCTAGATCTCATCTGGAAACACTGAAGGATGAGTGAATATCCAGCACATGAGAATATTAGGTAAAGTCGAGGGCAGTCTTTATATTTTGTTGACATGTTATTGAAAGTGGCATTAATTAATCAAATTTCAAAAACTAGCCTACCGAGTAAAGCAATAACACAGTAACATAAAGAAATATATGAGCTGTACAAGCATGAACCTGAAACTAAATTTCATGGCCAATTGGAAAAGAAAGCAAACAGGTTAATGAATTTATGACTCTCCAAGACAACTACTGTAACTGAGAATCCTGGTGAAAATTGAAAATGATCAAGCCATGAAGCTGTCTTATCACTCTCAAATGTCAAAGAGGACACATTTTTTTGTTCACTTTTGAGGATGAACTTTTGACAGCTAATTACAAGAACCAGGTGCACAAGATGCAAATGAGTTTCTTCATCTTCTGTTTCATAAATTTGTGATTTCTTATAGGCATCATATCAACATAATAAAGCTGTACAGCTGCCTCAGAAAGCTACAAAAAAGTCTGACTTCTACTGCAGCATTGCTGAGGTAACTGCAGCCAGTGAGGTTGTGACATAAGTGCCTAAGGCACCATGTCAAAATGTCAGGCTGCAGCTGCCTCTGCTAAGCTGCAGCTGCCTCAGTCATGCTTTGCTGTTATACACATCACAATAGAAGGATTACTTCAATACTGCTATTTAATGTGTACAGTAACATAGCATAGCTGCAGCTGCTGCAGCTATGCTGAGGGAGCTGCAGCTTAGCTTTTCTGACATGATGCCTAAATTTGCAAAATTTTGCAACTTATCACTGGTCTACAACTCTGCAAAGACTTTCATGGTTTTTTCAGCATTCATTTTTTTTATAATTTGAAACAGCACTCCATATTATAACAGAACTCTGACAAATGACAGAACAGGATAAAATTTAATACTTGAAGATGAGTTTAAGTATGCATGCAAGAGGAAACAACATAAGGATCCCAGGCTGGTTTTTAAAATTGCTGGGCTGTGTAGGAACTAAGTGCAGGTACACATATATGTACAGTATCCTGGGCCAGGTATGGGCTGATAAAATGGTGAAACTTCTATTCAAAAAACAAAACACTTTTTAAAATGGTTGTATTGGGCTTTACACTTATATCACTTGATTGAGTACTTGGCATGATACAGCTACAGCTGAATGCACTTTTCAAAACCTGAGACAGTAATCACCATTATGTATCTTTAAGCTGGTATGAAATGGCACATAGGGGCCTATACAGGGTAGCCAGGGTTGTGTTTATGTGGAAAACTATTGTTTTTACCAGGACAATGGTGAAAAATTGTAGAAACTGGTGGCACCTGGTAAAAATCTGGGTCAAGTACATGGCTAGAGACTCTAGACAAGTTGCAATACCACAAGGAGACTTTGTCATCTGCTTTTACCTTAAACAGCTTCTACTGACCTTAAATTCATTGGTTCTTTACAAATACATGGTTTGGCACACCCATGAAATCAGGATAGTTAACATAAAGTGTAGTTAAAAACTACAATTTGATAAATATATGTTACAAAACTTGCAGACTGGATCCAAATGGTCCAACTCCCACCTACCTAGGACATTCCTGAGCTGAGATAAAAATATTAAAGCTTATCCAAAAAGATGGCAGAAAATATGCAATAAATTGTAACCTTCTACTCAAATAACCTTTTTTATTTTTATTTTTTTTTTCATTTCAAGCCATGAGATCACCACTGTCTCACTGTTTTATTGGGTGACTTGACAAAAGATACAAGCCCTCTCCACACAAGATGCTATTCAAGAAAAGCACAAAATTTTCAAGGTCATGTAAACCATTAGATTTCAAAAGGAAACAAAACAAGAAGACTAAGAGGTACAGGCACAAGAACGACATCACAAATTATTGTGCAATCGACTATTAAGTTTCAAATCTTAGCAATGCAAGCAGTGTAAGTAGTAAAGTGTTCCCCCACCTCAACTACACGCACAAAGGTAAAAGGTCTGATTTGCCTATTTTTAATTGTACCTCTTGACCAATATTTGACAAAGGGTTGCATGTTTTACAGGCTCAACTGATTATCTTAAAACTCAACCAGCCCACTAGCAGCTACTTTTTTAAATTCTTACTGCACAGCATAGTATGAAACTTATGAGACTTATTAAATATTTCTCTATTTTCATTTGATTATTACTTGAAAAACATGACAGATTGTGTTGGACAGCAAACTTGTCCCAACTGAGGCTTAGGGAAGACAACCTTCCTTATTCCCATTGACAAGCTCAATTGCCCTCTGTCAGTTAAATATCAGGAAGTCGCAAAACATTTTCATATTTCAAAAAATTTCATGCTTTACCTTGCTTTTTATGACTGTACCTAGGCACACTGCAAATCTGAGGTACTTTGACATCAGTGGCATACAGTATTTAGCATGTAGGGGAATTAGCGTGTGGGGGAATTGCCCACCCTTCCATCACTGATGCACTTTTTTGAGCACCTAAAATAGGTAAATTTTGAATGCAAATTTTACTTCAAAGAGAGCACATGTCACAGCAGATTGCATGTAAGGACACCTTATTTTTCAAAAAATGCACTGCATGCCCTCCACCAACCTGTGAGAGAAGTCCTGACTACACCATTGTTGAACATAATATGGTTTGAGAACAGGATGTGTAATGTACACAGCTCCGGGGGATAGGTCAGGGGTGCCCTAGGTTGGCAGGAGGTCTTTGCCTTGGAACTGCAGGCAATGAGGGGAAATGCATATGTAAATAGGAGGTGAGGGAGGAGTGACACAGATCTGCACAAATTTAGAAAGTTTAATACTATACCTTGATCACAATAGAAACCACTGAAGCCTTTTGTACAAGTGCAGGAAAATGTGCTCCCATCTAGGGTACAGGATCCGCCATTCTCACAAGGATTTTCATCACAAGCTGAAAAGTAAACAAATGGGTAATATGATAAATAAAATCAAAGGTATGTATTTGTTAAACTACAGCAAACATTTAAAAACTCCAACTTCACTCTGGCATCTGTGCATAGAGTACATTAAAGGGAAAATGCAGCCCCCCCCCCCATTTGAAGCAGTGTACCCCGGTACAATAGTTCAGGAATGGCTCCTATCAATCATGTGACAATATTTTTGTTACTTATTTCCTAAATTTATGCAGAATAACTCATTAGTTTACTCTCAATATTCAATGATTTGACACAGGAACATTATGAAAATACTTGTGAGAGAAATAAGAGGACATTATGTACGATTTACCAAATTTTTGAAAATAAACTTGGGGAGACTACTTTCTCCCCTTAAGTCACAGTAATTCAACTTGCACATAAATTAGGAGAAATATATTGGGTATTTGAATCAGAGCATTTTGCAACGTTTAGGGATAAGAGCTACAAATTGCAGTGACCAGACTCCACTACCTTGGGACTGACAGCTAGCTTCCACACTACTAGAGATACTTTAGTGACATCAGGGAGATGCCACTCTAACAAGTGGTATCTCCCTGACTGTATACTTACATGAAAATGACCCAGTCGGCTTTTTCATGTGAAAAGTATTAGAGATTGAGAAAAAAAGCCATGCATTTAAATCCATCAAATACTGACACTTTGAATTATTATTTTTTTTTACACCATCATCATAAATAAATGTATACGCTAGTAGGTATTATCTGTGGTGTGGAAGGAGGGACTGACAAGATATTTCTTATATTATACTTAGTTTCTTTAATCTTCATTTTTTTCATTACAGTGTAAATATTTATGTATTATATTTAAGTATATATATATAAAAGGGCTAGATGCATGTCTATAGGCCGTACTTGAAAAATGCATATTGATATCACTCACTAGACTTAAGTAAGCTGGCAAGTAAAAATGAGGTCATACTGTATACTGTGGGCTAAAAAAAGTTCAGCTCTGTGCAAACACAGTCTTTACATAGTATTAACAGGAAAATGCAGTCACCCCTATCGGAATTAGTATGCCCAGTCATCCTACTTCAAGAATGACCTATTTTGATCATGTGACAATACTTTTGTTATTGAAGTGTGAAATTCAAGGAGAAGTTCTCCTTGTTTTACCTATTGTTCATAATAGTTATGTTCAAAAACAGCTTCACAGAGTCTTGCAATGCAATAAGAGGAGATTTGCAAGAGTTTGCTGATTTTTCAAAGCAACTTTGGGGAGACAGCCTATTGCCTTTAAGCTCTCTGCTTTTAACTTCCTCATGAACCTGTCTAAATCCTGCCCTGACTCTAAAATCATTTCAGTATAGTATCAACTACAGTACCTGTGACTTTTGGAAGCTCTGTTACTAAAACATGAAAGTGGTACTTGAGTTCAGTGACAGCATGCCTTGAGTTATGATCACTCTCTGTATCTATGACAACAAAAAATAAAATACATGTGCTTCAGAGTTTGATGGCCGCTAGAGTGAATCAAGTGCCATCCCATTACAAGTATTATGAATTATATCTTGTTGAAAGCGATTGTAACAAACAGATTGCCTACTATTGCCAACATGGCAGTTAATTTAAGAAGTAGCGCCATAAAACTGTGACACTGACTGATATTTAAAAGCTCCAATAGATCTCTCAAGATCATAGTACCACCTACTCCTGGCCTCATCAAGAGGCATGCATACTAAAATTCAGACAAAATCTATGACATTGATTTCACTTTTAATAGTGAATAGGACTTCAATCATCCTCCCTAAAGAGAGGTTTAACCCTGCAGACATCATTACATGGACAGGGAATTATTCTTTATGACAATTTTTGGTTTTGAGCCATCATGGTGAGCAGTTGCTAGATTTAGTGATACAACCATTTTCTGGTAAGCAGAGCAGAACAAGCTGCCTACAGTGACAGTGAAGGGGAGCATATATGCAAGCAAACAAATTAAGGTACCACAATACAATCTTTCATTCAATTGCACACTAATCAAGTCAGCCAGTTAAATAAAAATTTAAAAGTGCCACTTTTCAAGAAAGTGCTTATAGGGTGACAGGATGCCCCTTCCCCCTTGTGCACAACCTCTCTGCATCATCCAGCTATGTTACCAACTTGGATAAGTAATTACAAAGATGCAGGGCAAGTCTGAGCTGTTCACTATGAGATCACATGAACACTGACCTGTAATGTTACACTGTTCATCACACATACTTTAATACTATGAAGCTCAAAAAGCTTGCACAGTTACCGTACCACCAACTTCAGCATGTTCTGATAAAAAGGCAGAAATAGTCGCCCAAACTTATTTTGAAACAATAGCTAAATGTTACAAATTTCCTCTTCTTTCATGTTATTTTAGGACATAAAAATTGCATATTCAAGGTAAACCAAGCAGTCCTGCCTCGTAAATTTTACAAATGAGTGAGAAAAATACTGTCACATATGATTCTTAAGAGCCATTCAGGAAATAGGATAGTCTACTATACAACTCTTTACTGGGGTTCTCCCTTTAACAAATGTGCTAAGGATTGACAAAGACTGCAACCTCAACATTTTCCTCCAGTTTTAATGATTTCATTATTACAGGTTTGCCTGGAGAAGAGCATTAATTTCTCCCTAAAAGACCAGATTTAACCTCTAAATAGGGGCACTGCCACTCTCTTCCCCTAAAGTGCCTTAAACTCTATGCATATGTAACATTTGTAGCTTTACCTTGCAGGATGGGGTGTCATCCTCTACGAAAGAATGGACCTACGTGCAAGATCTATCTACACAGAGGAAAGGGAGGGGGAGGAGGTACAACATGCATGGCATGTACCTGAATACAGTACATGCATGCTGATAAGCTAATTGCTTGATATGTTTTAAGTTTTCCAACATTACCAAATAAAATTTCTTTAGAATGGGGTTAAAAGAGTTAGAGAGCTGGAAAGTGAAGAACAGGGGTGGGAAATGGTAAAAGAAAATTTGGCCAATGCTGAAAGCAAAGTGAGAGGAAAAGTCAAAGCTAGCCATATTCTAGCTGAAGCAAATATTTTGTCAGATGATGAAGGGGGTAGGGCCAGTAGGAGGAGAAAGAGAGAGGGGTAGAAGTATAATTTATAGGGGGGCAGATACAGTGAAAGCTTTCTAATGGGTCAGAAGAATGACCACTCACATGCACTGCTGCCCATGTACATGTACAGTATACTGCTATGAAACCTACTGCAATTGTGCTTGGTACACAGCATAAACAATGGAGTAGGGAAAACAAGCCAGTGAGCCACAACTGGAAAAAAGGCTGTGGCTGGCCTGACTTAAACCAATTGTTACAAACTGAGCTGAAAACCTCATCTACTAACAGTATGCTGCTACTTCAATTTTGATTGGTATTGTTCTCTACGGACTAAAATCTCTGTTCTACAGACTTCTGTACTTACGAACAGAACAGTCTAAACCCCCAAACCCAATGAGACATGTACACAGTGGAGTTCCTCCATTGTTTAGGCAAGTCCCTCCATTTTTGCACGTGCCTGAGGAACACACTGTAAAATACAAAAAAGTACAGTTTGCCATTTATCTTGAAGCTTTTGTAAAGGATGAAAAATACTCGTGTTATGATACTAATTAGGCAATGGGTGTGGGGAACATTAATGATACTTTAATATAATAGGTATAATAGGTGACATATTAAGACAAGGAAATGACATGAAGCTACAGACTAATAATGATGCCCCTGATACTCAATGAAAAGCTGGGGTACTTCCAATTGCACTTCTACACTTGCACTTAACTTACTTCAAGCTGGGGATGGAGACTGTAAGCCTCAGATAACAGCTATAAGAAGGAATTAGGGGGAGGATGGGAAAGCATTTAAATTACACACAAAATATCTCTCAGCAATAAGTTACTAAAAGTTAAAAAAATTTTAGCTCAATTTTATAGCATTGTATTGTTTCGAATCATACTGTGCCGTGTGTGGAAGCCCCTGTCTCAGTTATATTTTCACTGTTGCCAACTTCTTTTTTTTTTTCTTTTATCACATCATATTGTGTGGCGTCACACCTACATACATACATACATACATACAGAGTAAAAACGCCTTACAGATTGAGAGTACTTGGTTGCCACACTATGAAATCTATGTGAACTCTCCATCGTGTTATCCACCTCAAACATAAATGTTGGTAATTTATCTCAGTATGACTACCAGCGTAATCACATTTTCTGGTTTATCTCCATTCCCACAGTATATATTTTTCTTGCAAATATGACACTCCACGATGTAGACCTTATGCACTGAAGTCATGCAACGTCATTTTGGAGGCAAAACAATGAAGCACATGGCAAGCACACAGTAGACTTTGCACTAGCTCACGTGTAGATGACTTTAACATGTGCATCCGATTAGTTGACAAATCAGCTGTCTGCATTTCTTGGTGTAACTTGCAATGACATGAGCTTGCCTCCAAATGAGGGAGCACGTTCTGCTCTGTACATGATGTCATTTGCATAAGGTCCATATCAGGCACATATCCAGGGGGCGTTTCCCCAGGTTTAATGACAAAAGAAAGGACTTTAAAATTATACACTCTCTCACAGGTTGCTATGTTTGGCTTTTGATTCAAAAGATGTGACCCCCAATCCCCTCCCCTACCCCTGGCTTAAAAGAATCATGTACAGTGTATGTCACTTAGTCCATCATCTATAAGATATGAAACACAACGTATATCTTGGAAATTTATTTTCATCAGTCACTGAGTATGTACAGTCCATCCTAAAGTTTAATGGTCATTTATTGCTATAAATGAAAAATAAAATTCAGATCGTACCTACTCTGATATAGTTTAAATCTGCTATACTGCAGAAGTTCTCTCAAGATTTTATAGAATATGTTAACAGCATAAATTCCCCATTACAACCTGCATGTCCACTGAAAAAACAGCTGAAAAGTAAAGACATTTCTGAACGTATGCAATAAGTTTCTCCCTGTTTCCCATCTATGTGCATTTTAATGCAAAGGTGAGCAAACTGTCAAGGTTCATGAGCATATTAATGCTATAAAAATGGCAGTACATTGATTGTGGTGTCACATCATTTGCAGTAATGCATGGCAACAGTTGTGTTTGTGAATACTATTAACACTTGTCCTTCACAACACACAAGCATCCACACTGCTGGAGCCCAGCTAAGATGAGATTTCATGTGTCTTCTTTGAATAATACTGTACATTCATTCAATTCTTGTTAGACAATTTTCAAAATGGCGACTGCAGCCAAGCTGACGCAATAATAGTTCACACCTTCTTATAGAATGGGACTTTTTGTGCAAATAGTTTACTATACTGACATGAGTTCTAGCTTGGCAGTTACATTTAACCCTCACCCCTTCCTTTCCACCCAAACTCACCTTTTGCAAGCGCATCATTTTAAATATCCCAGAAAAGAACAGTCCTTTATCTTTTCAGTGCACCATCATGTGCGCTTTTGTCTCGGTTCAATGCAATTGTGTCAATTAATTAGTGTAATTCTACGTTAGAGAAAACAAATGTGGAGGAAGCGTATTAATTATGATTGTGCCGAACACAAGTTCTCATCTCTCAGGCCCCTTACAGTCTCCATATTTCATTAGAAATAACAATTCATCTCCCCTTGCCAAAATCAAGGCTGACAGTCTGAATGCCTTTTCAAAATAGTGCTATTATTGCAAGCATGTCCCCACTCGATCACCTTCAGGGCCATGCAGGGCAGCCAGATGAAATTCTCACTTTACGGACCAACTTTCCTCCCCCTTGGCCCATTCAAGATCTACTTTACCTGATTCATCATTAAAGGACAGAATTTTTCATGGCCAAAGACCATTTTTCATACCAAAATAATGACTGATAAAATACAACCAAATTAACAATATATCATGGGTATAATGGCTATTTTCATGTAAAACAAAGAATTTGATGGAAAAAAATGTACAGAAAAATTGAGGTTGACTGAGCCACAACAGCATCACTAGTACACCATTATACCAGGGAGCTGCCTGATTATACCATGAGATGAGTTACAAATATTGCCAAAGAGCCTTCTCTGACTTTCCTTCATTGCATAGCGCCCACAATTGGCAAACAATAAATCTGAGTAATGAGCACCTTCTTCCCACAGCCTGGCTGATGTGGTTTTTAACCGGATTTTCCAGAGACAAAATTCAGTGAGTTCAAAAATGCAGAAAATTTTCCTCTTTTAGAAGGTGAAAATCTCATCTCAATAGCTTGTAGTATTTGGAGGATACAAATTTTCAAAGAAATGCAAAAATTTTGTCTCAAGATGAAGTGCATTATGGGAAATCTGTGATGTCATAGCAGCACATTAATTTGACATAGAATTGAATTTCGTTATGATATTGATGCTGCTGTAGGGATATTTAACAACTATTTGTTATGCCCTACATATGGTGTAGATTTGTGCTAAATCTACATGGAAACATATTCAAACATTCCAACACTATCAAATTTCAAGGACAAACAGGACATTCAAAGCAAAAGGAATCTGAGGCAATGTGCCCACTTTGCATAACAATCTGTGACCTTGATGAGAATTGGGGGGATTTTTCAACAAAAATAAGTACTCTTCAATATGTATAGCTCGAATTAGGAAAAGAGTATTGATATGGGGTTTGGAGGGCACAAACTGGAATTTCTTTCTCTTTCACATGAAACCCTTTTTGTGAGGGTGGAGTTGGCTTAGTGGTTGAGTGTACTGCCTTGCACACTAGAGGTCCTAGGATTAAATCCCGGTGGATCCACTTGGAAATTTTCTGGGGACCAAAATTTACTTGTTCAGCACAGCTGTTCACAGTGATGTTGAGGGGGTTTAAATTGACGAATTTTTAGTGGGTATCTGTTTGTCCGTAAACGTTGTCCGACTCAGGAAGTTGTGAGCTTTGCTCGGTTCAGGTGCTAAGCAGTGGTGCAGAGCAAGGAACCTCCACCTCTCCCAGCCTTTGGGAAAGTGGCTAAAGACTGGGGATACACTCACGTCTGTCGGATGGGGACGTTAAATGGAGCAGGATTGGGAGTACACCCCTGCCTCGTTGAGTTGACCTCTGGGCACTTGTCTAAGAGAGAAGGCGAATCTCGCCGGTGTTCAACCACACTCATTATGGTATAGGGTCTTGGCTTTCTGACCCTCAAACATTAAACTTAAAGGGTTGATTGCATTTAAAATGCACCAACATGGTACACAAAGAAAATACCTGAAATCTTTATTAAACCTTTCAGTATCACCAATAAACTCCAGAAATGGTTTATCTCCTAAAAATATTATACATTACAAGAGTAAAAGATGTTGCATCATTTAAATTTTTGAAAGTTTGGGTGAAAAAATTATTTTTGGGCTACAAATAATTGAATTTCTTATTTTTGGAAAAGGAAGCTGCCATACTGCCTTATTTTGAATTGTCTATCATTCTGTATCAATTGATATTGGTTTAAAAAAAATGAAAATTTTCAGTAAAACAAACGCAATATTTCCCTTTAAACTTAAAAAGCCACTGGAAAATGCCTTTCATGTTAGCACACTGGATTGAGTGGGTTCATTATAGTGTACACTATAACATGTGTTCACAGACAGTTCAGCACTTGGACAGCATTTTGGTTTTGAAATTACCACCAACTGATATTTCTTATTAAAGAGCCTATGTAACAGAGTGCCTGATGTGGTCTATGTTATTGCCAAAATATATCAGAAACACAAAATAAACAAATTTGGCAGATCAATTGCCTGGTATGTGGCCCCCAGGGACTTTTCAAACAGTAAAATCCCATATCCATTCACCAGTGAGTTGAAAAATGCAGAGTTAAAACCGACTATACAATGATGTCAACGCAGGGACACCAAAGCCAAAGCTAGAATCATTGGTACACAATCATGTTGACTATCAACGCGCTATGAACTGCAGACAACGAAAAATGGCATCAATTTCTGAAGAAATAAGAGTTGGATTTATCTG
>WURT03108163.1:0-12161 GCA_009936505.3 Holothuria glaberrima
TACCTTTCGACCTACACATTCTAACTTCGATCTACCAACCTCGACCTACTATATATATATATATATATATATATATAAATTGCAGAAGGCGTTGTAGAATAAAATTTGGTTTAAAACTCGTTTCTTGATGATCATCGTTGTCGTGCATTTTAAGCGAAATTTGGCCTCCTTTAAGTTACATGCAGCGCTTGTAAGAACAAAAATGAAGAGATATTTTTGCAAAAAATACACAAAGGCGATGTACTGTAATTCTAAAGGAGACCTTGTTTTGACTTCAGATTTACCCTATATTTTTGGCACCTGGAGCAAAAGTGGGAGAGGCAGGCGTCAAGATGTGTTCATTAAAGTCGGACAGAAGCGGCTTTTGATAAGATTTTGCAAGGAAAATTGTTTCAACACAATGAGGCCCCACTTCCATTGTCCGATATGCTCATGTAAACTTTTTGAAGGCTACGCAGTCGACGCTGCAGAGGGCGGTTTACTGCGCACTTGGAGTAGAAAAAGCGCACTTAAGACTCACTTCCTTAGAGAGCATGGACCCACGGGCCGTACTGCATGGCCAACTCTCGCATACTTCGAAGATGAAGTTATGGAAGGAAAGTTGGGGAAACTTCCTGATACCTATAGGAGGATGGTGAAGGAATTAGAACCAGTGGAGGAAATTTCAAGTGATGAAGAAGGTGAAAGCTTAGTGAACCAGTTCGACAACGGCAACTCTGCATGTATCAGTGTAAGTACATTTCAAACAGTCTGGCGTTTTCTGTAAGAAAAGGTTGAAGATTATATAGTTACTCCGTCCATTAACAACTGTAAAACGAAACCATTACTCATATTTCCAACAAATGGTAAAAAAGAGAAAGGAAAATTAGATTTAACTTAACTTACTTCTGGGGTGATTTTAAATAGATTTTCAACTAAACCATGATAGATACCCCAGTGGCGAATCCAAGAGAGCGCAACATGTCGCCCCCTACTGGCCGTCATGTGAGAAAAAAAGTTGAGGCAAAAAAGCAAATGTGTCAAATATGGCACAATTTTGCATCTCAGCCCTCTTCCAAAAGCAAAAATTTTCGAAAGGGGAGGGGACCCCTCCCCTTAGACCCTCCCCAGGACAGCGATCAATCAAACCTTGCGCACCCTCTATTGAAAATGTGCCCCTGGAATCTTACTGGTGGGGAATGTATCTCTTGAGGTTGTTGTAAGTATAGAAAAAAGAAAAGTTTTGAAAAGTGTGTAGGCGCTGGACCCACATACCAATGACACTTGTCCGATGGTGAGTTGGTGTAACAGTGAGATAATTCCTCTCTCAGTCATTACCATGGGTAGTCTGAAAATATTCAACGATCGGTAGCACAATTTATTTGCGAGTTGCCGCTTATGGTTATGAAGGTTATATTGATACCATGGAAGTACTACCTCCGAGGTATACAGTACTTCCATGCTGATACTGAACTTTCTTCACGGTGGTAGTTGGAAATTCGAATTATGGAAGTAGAAATATCTTATCATGACCTTTGCACTTTTTATGATTATCGTATATATATATACATATATATATAATGTTGTTTTATTGTAGTTTGAATTTTTAAACATAACTTAGAGAAAACAAAACCAATTTACCGGTTACCTGGTTGTTATACCGGTAACCTGGTTATGATTGATAGATTTTGAAACTATGTTTTAGGTACACCTTCACGGAACATTTTACACTTCACACTTCTAAGCAGCGAAATCGTTTGGTTTATCAGTGTAATAGTTAAAGGGCATAAGCAGTCGCTCCAAACTTATTTTGAAACAATAGCTAAATGTCACAAATTTCTTCTTGTTTCTCTTCCGTGTATCTTTCATGATATTTCAGGACTTCAATATTGCATATTCAAGGTAAAACAAGGAGTTACTCCCCGTAAATTTCACAATTCAGTGAGAAAAATATTGTCACATGATTCTCAAGAGTCATTCATGAAAGAGGGTAGACTACTACACTAATTCAAACTGGGGAGACTGCATTTTCCCTTTAATATATTCTTACTTCTTTTTCTGTCTCATGAAGCGGCAAAACCCTCCAATTGAAGTAATTTCAAGTGATGAACAAGACTAGGGCAGAACTCCCATCACTATTTTCAGGTATGGAATCTAGAGTTGTACACCCATTTGACAATATGCAGAGGGTACTGTGCAACATTAACAGATTAAGGTTTTATCCAGTTTATGGGTCGCCAGTTAGTCGATGTGAGAAAATTGGCGTCAAAAACACTCTCAATTGCAGGAAATTGCGATGTAGACAATAGGCGTAGGAAGCTGCTCTACGCTGGAGAGGGGGAATGAACGATGTCAACGCCATCCTGGGGAGGAGCTTGAGGGGAGGAGTTTGAGGGAAGGGGTGTTCTACTCCACCATGTGGGAGTGGATATTTGAGGGTCCATAGATGCAGAGTGGAGAAAAAAAAACCTCCTCCTCCGATAACAAACAAACAAACAAGCAAAAACCCCCACACAAACATGTCTATAGTGCAGTTCCCAGACAAAGTTACAGTAGCTAGCACTTATTGGTCAGATTTTATCATAGATTGGTCAAATTTGACCACAGTTTAGTCAAACTATTTGACCAGTTTTAGTTCGGTGCATAGTTGACCAATTCATTGGTCAATTTGACCAAAGTGTTTTTAGAGTGCACACAATCATTCTTAATTGTGTGAGCTTGGGGACAAAACCTATACTGCACAAGTCATTGACCAGCTGGAGCACATGATGTCACGCATGGGTCAAGCAAAATGCAGTCAGTAACTAGTTACTTAGAGATATGAATATATTCCTATCAATATTGTTGGATGATGCTACAGCGCCTTTAACTTACGATAAACGGGTTGACGAGTTTTAATAATTTTTTTTAAAGAATCAGACATGGCCACCATTTGCAGACACCTAATTCGACGGTGGAAAACACACAACGTGACCAGCAGCAAGCGAAACAACCAACATAAAACAGCCAACAATGGAATGATGACGTGGCAGTTATAACTTGTCGGCGACAGAAAGGGTAGTGAACTTGAAAATAAATAGAACCAAGGACACTAAAGAACATTCAACATAGTCTATCGTTCAAATAGACTTTGGTCAAGAAAAAGACAACACGAGCTGACCGAGAAGAAGAAAGCAACACGTGACATTTAAACATGGACTGATAATTCAAAAATCTAGAGTGAAGCATGAAAAGAAATCTCTGCATCTTGAAGATCAGTCTCTAACAACTACGAGAGTAAATAAAGAAGTCACGAACTGACGAATAGGTGGGCACTGCGTATGAAAAGAGGACATAAAGCATGTAGGCTACTATATATTAAAGACAATCACTCGTCACTCCAAAGTGTATTTTTAGTTTGGGGGTATCAAAATTCTCAGTTGGTGACCGCTCCTTTGATTGACATTAAAGTTTGAAAATTCAAAAGATGCGGGTAGCTCACATTCCACACAATGCAGAAAGAGAGAGAGTGTTTGGATTACACATTACATCCTTGTATGCTCACCAGGACATAGCCTTTAGCAATGAAATAGGTTTGTGTCTACTCAAGGAGGAGGTTTACACAGTTATGGGAGGAGCTACAAGTTGCTTAGTAAGGAGTACTAGAACTGTCTGGGATGACGAGAATTGCCCTTTATTGCATTAGGTGTAAATTGTGAAGTTCACTTACCATTGATCTCCTTGTTATTCACAACAGGGCGACGACAGCTCCGATGCTGTTGTGAAGTTGGTGAGGGGGGTTTGAAGAAAACCTATGTACTATACCATGCCATATTGCGGAGGATATATTGCATAAAATTTGTATACACTAGAAAAACATAGTTAAGTGCTGATTTAATGTTTTTCCGGAATCTAACCTCTGAAAATGCAAAGCGCGCGAAATATTTTTGAGTAAGCCTACACTAAAAAAATCTTTACTTATTTAACTATTTAAAGTTTGTGTAGGTCAATTTTTCCGGGAAGTTGGGCCTCATCTTGCATAACTTATATTTTTCTTCCCTCCTCGAATCACTAGCCGTACCGCACCGACAAGAGAACGTTAACTAGGTTTAGCGAAATGAGATGAAATTCCCGACATTTACATAAATCCATGTATTCTACTTACTAAGTTACTTGAAAAGGTGGAAACATGTTGTACTAAACTCAGTTATACGTAACGGAACTGAGAAAGAGTGTCCAGGGAATATCGAAAATTTTGGGTTCTATTGCAGAAATGACCATTTTGAAAGCCAAAATAAGTAAACGGACCATGGGTGGCGACAGAATTTTCCCGACAGGGGGCCGGGCCATGCCAGTGACCCCAAGTTCCGACAGCCCCTATATTGAGGGGGTGAGAAGGGGATATCAAGGAGCCTATCTATCCCATTCCATTGTTGGGCATATTTTGCATCATATCACTTAATACTTCAACAGTCGAGTTGTGCACTGTTTGTGCTCTTTTGAATCTGAATCGTGACATTGCAAAGCGCTCAAAGCACGCGAAAATTTTTGGTAAAAAGAAAAAGAAAGAAAAACTGTAGGGGTTGTAGACCATATCAGGGATAACATACATTGTATCGAAACCACCTGGACTACCCGCTGGAACAGCCAAACTTTGCTCCGTGGGTCGCTTAGCAACTGACCGTACCGTATGACACACACAGGACATGCAGAACAGCAACTATAGGCTTTGCGATCTTGGGATGAAATTTACGATCTCTAAATAAACTGTGTACTCTACCTTCATGTTATCTGTAAGGTGGACCAGGACTTGTTCTATCTATGTGGAATGGAACTTACACTATATTGCAGAAATTGGAGTAATTCTACAGCGCGCGTAGTGCACCGAAAATTTTGGGTTTTCATTAGAAAAAATGTCCTCTTCAGAGCCGAAAAAAGTGAACCGTCTATCATTATCAAGTTGATAAGCACAGTCGAGTGAATTTTGTTTGGCCCAGATCGCCAGTGGGAGGGGGGCTGGGAGCGACAAGCCTTCATGGGGCTGTACCACCCCACGCCCCCCCCGTGTGAGCCTACACCCTGTGTTAATGAATAGGAAATTCACGGAAGGATGGTGTGAAATAGCCAAGTAGCTGCACTGCACTGCTGTGGGCTTTGAAGTATCTCCGTTTATAGTCCGTTCTGTGAGAGACTTTGGTTACGATTACGGTCTTAACTGTGAAGAAATAAAACAGGCTAGTGGTATGGCCGCAATATTTTTACTCTTCTTATGTTGTAGCCAGCATATTTTTCTGCATAAATGTCGCACAAGACACACAAAAGTCCTTAATTCCATGATTTTTGCCCACATAAAAATAAGAGAATTAAAGAATTGACTACAACAGGAACAAAAAGATGTGTGAATTGTTAGATAGTATTAACTTGTCACTGCCATTCTCCCGACTGTGGCTTCGGCCCGACTATGTACTATTGAAAATGGAATATTGGTACATGGATGTCAGTTAATGGTTCCTTGAACCCTCATTGGCAACATTCATGGAGTGGCTCTGCCATATGTTACCCCGGACTTGGCCCGACCTGTATCCACTGTGGTGCTATGGTAGAAGGGAACAGAGCACCAATTCTATCCTTAAGGGTGCCATGATATTGCTAATGGGGTTTGTGGCAATTGTGATGCAGTCATTTTCATTTTTCACTGATTCATAAACATCATAACATGACCTCTGATCACGTCAATAATGACTAAATGGTGTAGATACAGTGTCGCATAAAAGTTCAATCTGGCTAGAACACTGCTGTGTATCAAGTTCAATAACAAATTTACACAGGTATCTCTCTCATTTCCCGTAATTTTTCTCGAAATGAAATCTATTAATTGAGTTTTACTCACCTAATTTACCACGTTTCGTTCAATAGTTCTTCCAGCGAGCTGTCACTTTGGTGCTGTGGTTTTAGCTGTTTAGTAAGTTGGTAAATATCTGCACACTGCATATGCATATGCACAGTAGTGTTATTAGGTGTGTACTTATGAAACCAGTAAGCTGTAAGCTTGCTGTAAGCTTATTTGGCGAAGCTGTATGTTTACATACACTGTAAAAAATGTTCGTACCTGCACAGAAGAAAAAATAAAGAACAACAAAAGAAAACGGAAAAAGTGCTGTCAATAAGTTTAAAAAAATTGACAGCACTTTATCCGTTTTTCTTTTTATATTTCTTAATTTTTTCTTCTAGTAAATGTATAGACATTTTCGGCTTTTTTAGAGTGTAGATAATATTTCATGAATATTGTTGTAATCCTTCATTGGTTAATATTTTTTCTATTATCATATAGTTTGAAGCTTGTAGATGAGTAACAAATAAAACACAAAATCGTTTTGGCAAGCGTCACAAGTGTACTCATTAATGACGTTGGATACCAGTTAAAATTTACATTTCCGAGGTGAAATTTGTGACTGAAGTGGTGAACGATGATTATCAAACGAACGTTTCATGTTTATATTTTAATATAAAAAACACAAGGCATTTATCTAATGTATGATATGGTATTTGTATTTTAGTAGTACTTCATTCAATTGAAGTATTTTTTTTTAAAAAAAAAGTTCCCCGGTACCGTCGGGTACGGCTCTCTGCGATACTTTGGTACCTTATGAATGGTGGAACCATACCGTATTGGCACCGGTACATTCAGGTACTTTCAATGATACTGGTATACCGTGAAACTGCAGTTCGAATGCACATACGTCATACGAACATGTGTACGTGTGTATTGGTTTGTGTGTGTGTGCGTAAAAGCGTTGTGTATGTGAATGCAGATATATTTGTTGTTGTGGTCATACGTGGGCCTCTACATGTGCCAAAGTGCATGGAAAGGGGTCAACTCAGCATTACGCAACTCAGTCTCGAGTTAACTCGGAACCACTCCAACTCGGTTTCAATAGAAACCAGGCTGTGAAACATTCACACTCGCGTATCTTCCAGAGTACGAAACTAATAAACAAAAACATAGAAAAATTATGGATACAACTGAAAAAAAATGGTTTGGTACTTGGTAGATTTGTTCAAGTTGAAAAGCTAGATATTCAGAAAAGGGTAAGTTGTATTGTCACGTGCGGTATGCCTACTTTTCATATACAGACCCAAATTCCACATAGAGACCGAACTTATGGTGACCAAAAATGGCAAAACCTAAAGCTTAAGGAACAAGAAAATAAGAAAAGACAAAACAAATTGATACAACATGAAGGAGAAAAACTTATACAGAAAGTGTGTTGAGGCTGATCAAACTCACGCGATATATTTCTCTCGACCATGAATTCCCCACCTGTCCACTGCGCCAAAATATTTGGCAATGTTAAGAAGGTTTAAAAATATGTATAAACTCGTTGCAGCCTTTACGCGTGGCCATTTTTAGGTGAATTAAATCATTACTGATAAAGAATCCACTGGAATGCTTGTAAATAGATTATTTTGTTGTCTTAAATTGGAATTGTACAACAGTTAATCAGCAACATCTTTTTGGTGGTCACGAAACGACATAATTTGGAGGGGCTTCCTGCACTATGGTTTGAACCGAACGCAAAGTGCTAGAAAAAGAAACAGTCCAACGGTAGCACACGCAGGATACACGAACCTGCTCTGGACGGTAACATGATCACGATTATAAGTTACAAATGTACCGGAGCTGAGCCCTCGTACCGTACTATACGTCGCTTAACCCTTTATGTAGGCCTTTGCGTTAGGTGGTGCCAAAGGGTTATTTAAAAGTCCCAAGATCATGCGCCGGAAAGTCCCAAGAAATCCCAAGGTTGCCTTCTGTTATGGAACAAGCCTCGAAACTATTAATAATGAGAAAGCCTGAAACTAATATGACTTATTTCGGCGTCATGTAGCACCAACAATCAAATTAATGCTCTTTTCACTAAAAGGAGATATGGCATCCCCCCAAACAGAAAGTTGCTTGCACTGACTGACCAAACATATTTATTACTATCTCCATAGGTCCAAATACAGTTGGTGACTGCACTTTGATTGACATTCATTCAAAGATACAGTTTCACTCTGATTGGTCAACAATGAATCGTACAGTCAACTGAGTTTGACACTTTATCCCACACACTGTGTTTGACCATGGAGTAATATTGCCTCAGGGCAGGCTAATGTGGCTGTCTAAGAGGTGTACAGTACTAAGACAGGAAGTTCTGTTTGAAATGAAGGAGGAGCCTGAAGTTAACTTTGTTGGGAGAATTGTGACTGTCTGGGGTGAGATTAGAGTGTCTTTAAAAAGTCAAAACTAATCAAAGACAAAAAGAGATCATTTATTATTAAAGAGTTTTATCTAACTCCTTTATCATGCCAAGTATACGTTATTCTCGGTCAAGAGTTAGTGAATATTTTCACAATTCCTTCCCACATTCCCACAGCGCAAGTATATTTTCCAATTTGTGGCGCTATGCCACCATCTGAACTGTATTTCTCTGCTTGCTTTCGTCCACTGATGGAAAACAATGGCAATTTGATACTCAGAATGAGGGCGCGCTGTATGTATGAGTTTTCGGAACTACAGGGTACCAAAACTTGAGTTAATGGAAGAAGAGAACACCATCGTAATGCGACAGTAACTAAGCTACTTGCAAGTTCTGTCAAGGTCTCCGGCAATTAATTTATAGTCGATAACTGTTTGCTAGAGTCGGATAACTGAAAGGTGTATAATTTCATTAGCGGCGCGCCATAGGGGAACGAGGGTATAGGGCAAGTGCCTCCTCAAACGTTTAAAAAAGCATGTTCTTCAATCTTTCACAAAAATAAAAACATGCAATAAGAGTGGATTAAATAAATTTAATAAATAAATAAAAAAATAAATAAAAAAAAAATTTGGACGAAATCATCCCTTCTGTCTCACAAGTGTTATATATTATTATGAAGTTGTGCATACCATTGCAAAATTTCGGCGTAACTGTCAAGTATCTATTTGGTGATAATTTAGAGATTCGATTTCGATTTTCAATTTGTCAGGCCCGTATGCAACTCCTTCAATGGGGCGGGGGGTTATAGTTTGTGATAAAGAAAAATGATAAAATGTCATACTGTCTAATAGGGAGCCACCATCAGTTGGCACGAAGAGTACTAAGAAATTTATATTTATAAAAATGTCTCCTAAAACCGCTACCGAGAACGTAAGTTGTCAGTTGGTCCATGATATTTGCTTTGTTATATTTTCATGTGCCAAAATGTTTACTTCCCAAAAAGGGTGAATAAAGAAACGTTTTCTTTAAAATCACTGAAGACTGAAGCAACGATGATCGCAAAAGCAGCGTATTAGCTTCTAAGGTCATTCGTGGCCGGAGTGGGTGAGAATTAATATAAATGCAAGAATTTTCTAATTTGAAGCCGTATCGGTATCTGATCAAATATGACTTGACTGGAACTTCTGAAGCTGAAGTTGCACCCAGCAGTGTTCAATTTAAGACAGAATCAGCAGTGCATAGAAAAACTTGGAGGGGCAAAAGTCGTGTTTTGCAAGAATTTTTAACCGAGTTGCTAGAATGATTAAAACCAGGGGAGGGGAACTCTCCGGCCCGCGACACCATTGAGTCCGGCCCACGAGACAACTCATAAATGTAATTTCAGTTACACTTGAAATCCGTTTTGTAATGACTTTATCTATCATTTATCCGGTATAGGCTAAATACGTTGCGCGATGTCGCTTCTGGCGGAATCTAATACTACAGCATGTCTTTACACATAAACCAAACTCATGGGGAACTATGCGAAATTTATTCCGTTGCACCGTTTCATTTCCGGTGCATTACATGGGTTAGACCCCCTCCTGCTTCTTTGTGTTTTGTTTAAAATTAAAGACGTGAATTTAATGCGAATATTGCCTCTAAAACGATAATTTTTGGCGCACTTCCCGCGCTTCTTCTTAGTCGCTTGTTTGCTTCTGTATATACTTCAGACATTACAAATTGACCTACCATTAGTGCGATCTAAGATATTTAAATTAAATGATAACGTTGTGATATTTCAAAGGTAATCTAAATAGGTTTGCGCATTATAACGTTATTTGCAGAGTGTAACCGTAATGCTGGCGTTAAATCCCCATAAATTTGCTGGCACTTCAGAGCTTTCGGTGGTCATTAAGTACACGACTTTGACGGTGTCGTTGGCCCACGAGCGCGCGGTCTTATGACTGTCAAATGGTCAGATATAAGCGAAAGGTTCTCCACCCCTGTTTTAAAGTGTACCGTTCTAGTTTTTTTTGAAATGAATACACCAAACAGTCACTGAAAGCTATAGTTACACTTCTGACTTGTGGCCTATCAGTATAGGGGATAAACGGTCGTTCTGATTTATATTCCCCTTCGTCTTTGAAAAATATTGTTTCTTAACCGTACTGAGATCCAAAATAGTGTTAAAATGTTTTCGTTTTTCAAGTGACTTCATTCTCGGAATTTTTGTTATTTTAAGAAAACAATTTAGGAAAGCAACATTTTATGGCTTCTTGGCAGAGATGAAACATTGTGACACAATAAAAGACACAACAAAATATTTAAAGGTGGATCTCATTTTATACAAATGGCACAAGCCACTTAGCCTGTTTCCCCTGCAGCTTACTGATGTAGTTGTATTTTTTTAAAGTGCGACTAAAGTCAAAAATTTCAAAAAAATTTGTTACAAAGCTTGAAAAATGAATATAAATCGTCCAACTCCCTTCTTCGCAGGACGTTCTTGAACTGAGATATAAAATACTGAAGCTTGTTTACCAGTTAAAAATGTTTGATTGCGCAATAAATTGTGATGTCATTCTTGTACTACTCAAATTACCGTCGTAGTTTTTCTTTGTTTTTTTTTTCCAGAGCCACTGTTACTTCCTCACTGGTATGGGGTGACTTGACCATACAAACCCTCTCCATTCAAAATGCTTTGTAAGAAAACAGTAAACTTTTCAAGGTTAGGCTATATAAGCATTTTAATTTCAAAGAGAAACAAAAGCAGGTAATGTGAGTTGCACAAGAAGGACATCACAAACTATTGCGCAATCGACTTTTTTCAAATTAAAGAAATATCTTTGAAAATTTTATATCTCAGCAGTGGAATACGCTGTGAAGATGGGAGTTGGATGAATATGATTTATTTTTCAACCTCTAAAATATACATTCTTGTGATTCTAGACTTTAACGATATCACATGACTGACTCCTTGAAATGGTTTTTAAAGAGCTTTTGAAAACTACATGGGGCATCACCGTTATAAGCAATAATAAGAGCCATACTTCTACTCTACTATCCGGAGTGAACCATTGATATTACCGAGGGAGGGGATGGAGTTCTTCCGAACCTCACTGAATATACCCACTTGGTTTGCCTCCACCCCCTCAAAAAAATCCTTAAAGTCACCCATGCAAATATTTTCATATTTTGCAGAGCAAAATATCTGGTAATGGCCCATATTCCCAAGATGCTCCATCTAAATTCCACGTTTTTCCAAAAATTCCCCAGATATTTGATCCGATTACCAATTTCACAAGTTGTCTTACATTACCAAGATTTTGGAAAATTCCCAAGCGCCGTCACCACTAATATGCATAGTATTTAGTTACTATTAAGCCCATTAGGCTGTTCACGGTTACGTCGATGGTTGGCATTCGTTGGAATAGACCTTATGCACAAGACGTCACAAAAAGCCATGAAGTGCGCCCTCCTTTGGAGGAAAATAGTGGAAAAACAGACGATGGCAGATAACACGACGTGCACGCACACAATTACAAGCACTTCGTTTAGTCAGTTTAGTATATAGGCCTACTACTAATAGGCCGTATACTACACTGCAATAGGCCTATATAAAAGTAATTATTCATCCAGCATATATAAATATGGTTAATTTTTGTTGTGTAGTCGGATGTTCGATTCACAGTTACAAAAGCGAAGCTATAGTCATCAAGTAACACATTGAACTGATTTCATTTTTCATTTTCTGAAAATACAGAAATAGCCTATAGATTTCAGCACATACTGTACTTACTCTAATTTCTTCTCACTTGTGTTGACTTGGTGTTGAAATCATGTACAAATATAGATCACTCCATTCTACGTTGGGAATGACAACTGGGTCTGACTCTCGGCACTCTTTTTTTTTGAGATCAAATGCGATCATTTTTAAGTGTACCTTTGCTTGGATTGCCTTCCCAACTCCTCAGAACATTT
>WURT03108174.1:0-30434 GCA_009936505.3 Holothuria glaberrima
CTTACAAATTGATCCCCTGCTCGGGGTCAGATCGGGATCTGATCGCCTGCTCGTACTCAAGTGGGAACACACTCAAATGGGAACGCTCTTGCGGTTAGACACAAACTTTTCCAGTTGACTGAGCTTAGGGCGATCAGCATAGGGGGTTCAAGTGGGAACACGGCCTGAGCCGGAGCACCCAAGCAGACAACTTGCTGAAAACAAAGATACTTGTCAATGTCCCGGTTCGAGTGACCCCTCACAGGTCCCTTAACAGCTCCAAAGGAGTCATAAGATACCCGGATTTCAAGAACTGCTCTAATGAGGAGATTCTTGATAACCTGGCATCTCAGCCACCTGCAACGCATTTCAGTGTTACGGGAGGGTGTCAGGAAGCCCACTAGCACCTTCATACTAACATTCAACACCCCTAAACCACCGACAACACTGAACATTGGCTATTTACAAGTCAGGGTTGAGGTCTATATTCCCAACCCTGTCCCCTGTTTTAGTGACTGCCAAAGGTACGGCCATTTCAAAACCAACTGTAGCAGGGCAGCAACCTGCGAGAAATGTGGCCAGGAGGGACATGCTGGTGATACCTGTGAGGAGTCACCTCGCTGTGTTAATTGCCAGGGCTGTCACCCTGCCAACAGCAAAACTTGTCCGAAATGGGTAGAGGAGAAAAAGATTAAAAAAATAAAAGCCTCAAACAACATCACGTTTAAAGAGACACCTTTAATTCGCAAGACTCACGGCTCAAGAGCTATGCTGGAGCCGTGAAGACTGCATAAGTCTCTGCTGCCGCCCACTCAAACAGATATCACCTGGCCAAGGGACAGCAGCTTCCCAAAACCCATTGCTTACACGTTCCTAAAACCATCAGAGCAGTCTACAACATCCAAGACAATACAGACGATGACAGCACCGACAAATACATCACAAAAATCCACACCCGCACAAAAGAAAGCTGGACCACCACCAAAACCAACAACTACAAAACAGAGACAAAGGACAGAACCAACAAAAGCAAGAAACACACCTAGAATAAAAATACAGACAAAACAGAGCAAAGTGTCGGATGACCCTATTCAACTGTACAACAAATCTGGAGCGTTAGAGGGGAGAGAGGGAGAAGGAGAACTGCTGATGGAGCTCAGCGGCCAGAAGCTTCGGCCCGAGCCAGGGGGCTCCACCAGCTCTACTAGCAAGCCGCAGATTTCCAAAGGAAGACCCTTGGGGGAGCTGCGGCTATAATCCAATGGAATTGCAGAGGACTATAGTTAGACCGAATTACGAGGAGGTCAAATGCTTCATAGCAGGCTGGTATCCTTTAGTAATGTACCTGCAGGAGACTTTCCTTCGGGACACAGACCACCTCACATTTAAAGGGTATGACATGTATAACAAAACTGTTGTATCCCCCTTTGACAATAGAGCAATTGGGGGATCATCCATATTAGTTAACAAAACTGTTCCACACTGCACTATCCATCTCAACACTAACTTGCAAGCTGTGGCTATTCGAGCTACACTTCACCGCACCGTCACTGTGTGTTCAGTGTACATCCCACCGAGGTATAGCCTTACGCGAGATGATTTAGAAACGCTAGTTCACCCGCTGCCCACCCCATTTCTGCTTCTGGGAGATTTCAGTGCACACAGTTACATGTTGGGCTGTACCAACACCAACCAGATGGGTGGATTGATTGAATCTGTGATTGCTGCTTCAGATCTATGCCTTTTGAATGACGGTTCTCCCACCTACATTCATCCAGCCTCTAGATCTCGTTCAGCAACTGATCTCTCAATCTGCTCTCCGACAATTCTGATGGACCTCCAGTGGAGAGTCAACGATGACCAATGTGGAAGTGACCGCTATCCCCTTTTAACAGACATTGTCTACCCAATGCCTAAAGAAAGAGTCCCCAGGTGGAAACTTTAGAAAGCTGACTGGTCTGAATTTAGCAATCTTTGTCGCAACAATATCGTCAAGGACGCTTTTGACGGTGTACATGACCAGATCCACCACTTTACACAACTAGTGGTGAATATTGCTACCAAAACTATCCCTAAGTCCTCTGCAAATCCACGTAATAAACACAAGCCGTGGTTTGACAAGGATTGTGAAAAAGTGATCAAAGATTGCATAAAGGCCCATAATATTTTTAAGAAATACCCAAGTAATGTCAATTTAAGAAATTACCTTAATGCCCGTGCCAGAGTACGGCGTGTCATCAAAACCAGCAAGCGGGAGTCATGGAAACATTACATCTCTAAACTTAACTCCTCTACCCCAGTCAAAAAAGCATGGGATATGGTTAGAAAAATCAGTGGGAAGCAGCTCAGTTCTTCCGTTCTACACATAACCAGATCAGACGGTAGCAAATGTACAGAAACAGCAGATATTGCCAATTTGCTTGCAGACGAATCCAACTCCTCAAGCAATCACTATACTCCAGCCTTTCAGACATTCCAATATACCGCTGAAAAACAGAAAGTGAACTTCACCTCGGATGACTCTGAGGACTACAACAGCCTCTTTAACATCACGGAACTTCGTATTGCTCTCGAAAGAAGCAATGACACTGCCACTGGCCCAGATGAGGTTCACTGCCAGTTCCTAAAACACCTTCCGGATAACTCCTTACTGGTAGATACTTTCAACGGTATATGGGAAAATTGCAACTTTTCAACTGCTTGGCGGGAAGCCACCATCATTCCCATCGCTAAGACGGGTAAGGACCCGACAAATGCTACCAACTACCGTCCTATTTCCCTCACTAGCTGCCTGTGCAAGACTTTTGAGCGAATGATTAATGCCCGGCTGGTTTGGTTCCTCGAAACCAACAACCTCATAACAAGTTTCCAAAGTGGCTTTCGAAAGGGCCACAGTACCACTGACCAACTCGTGCGCCTAGAGTCCACAGTTAGCACAATCACATGGGACAAAATATGGTCTCTCATCCCCGTGGAGTAAATATGCATGGGTAAGGTAAGCTCGCATCGGTTACACTTACCTTACCCATGCATATTTACTCTACGGGGATGAGAGACCATATTGTGTCCCATGTGATTGCGCTATCACCGTTAGTCACATTCTCGTTGACCGTTACGAATACGCCCATACTCGTCAGAAGTACTGCACTGTGCCAAACCTGGAAACATTATTCGAGCGCACTGACCAATCTCTTGTTCTGGGCTTTCTGAAGGAAAGTAAGCTTTACAGTAAATTTTAACAGGACTCCCGCATTTGCATTTGCCCAGACATTCTATTTGAATTTTACCCAATATTTGCTTCATTTTGCCCCATCTTTACTTTTTTAAGTTGATTTTTATCCCTTTATTCTTGCTGACACTATATAACACATCCGTGTTGGTGTGTCGTTAAACCCCATCTAACTAACTAAATGAGTCCGCATGTTAATGAAAATTGATTTATTGATTACATGAACTCGAGGATGTTCTACTCGTTGTGAACATGGTGGTACTGGAAAAGGAGATGTACTTCAGGAACATTTGGGAGTTAAGTAAACCAATGTAAAATTGTATAGCTCCTGTAAAATTGTTAGGGGCTTACACTCACAGGCTTCCGGTCTGGAGTCGCGGCCATTTTGACTACGCCCAGAAGCAATCGCCAACGTGTCCAATAAGCCGAAGTGACTAACTACTCCGCCGAGACGTCAAAGGCATTGGCCTGATCTTAGACGAGAATTTTATACAAAGCTTGGGACATGTGACGTTATTCTACCTGCATGCAAATAATTTTGCCGGCTTTAGTGGGACAATAGTTTATCTAATTTTCGTTCTAGTAAAAGAACCGGTAGTTCAGTAAATTTTGGGGTTGACCTTGGTCATTTAAAACTTTGGGTTTGACTTTTCAAAAGGCGCCAAAAAAGAAACGGGAAATCAGAATGTATCGCTGCATTTTTTTTTATTTTCTTAAGTATTAATTAAGTTAGAAGCAAATTTAACAGTCGTCTGTTCTTATTTCGTGTGTTTTTGCGTAAAAGTACCCTAGTACTAAGGATGCACATATTCCGAACCAAATGTCCCAGAAAAAGGTGACAGCCAGATATGGTTGTATTTATTTTTAAAGATAGCTCATGACTAACTGCCTGAGATGGCTTTTGAAGAGCTTTTGAAGACTATATGGGCATCTCTGTAATAATAAACCATACGCCTGCTGTACTATTCGGAGGGGCAGTGGCGGCGGAACCGGGGGTAGGGACTGGGGGATCAGCCCCCTAACCCCAATATTTGCCAAGTGCAGACATGAGATCCATATTTCAAGGCTGGGTACATGCAGCTTAAAATACTCGGGAAGTGCCGTTTCCGGCTATCTAGAGGGTTTGTAAAGCCAAAAATTTTCTTGTACGCTCCACGCCAACCGATGGTGGCGCTCCGCTTAGATAGTCTTCCTGGCGCTCAGCCCCTCCCCCAATATTTTTTCCGTTCCGCTACCCCTGTGGAGCAGATCTTTGATATTGCCGGGTGGGGAGGGAGTCGTCCAATCCTTCCTCCATACTTATTTGATTTTTGCCCCCCCCAAACAAAAATTTCTTACAGCCGCCCCTGGATGCAATTATCGTTCAAAAGCTACATGCAACCACCAGCGCGACTGAGGGGTATATGGAGGTGTCTCACTCCCACCCACCGTGGTAAAAATTGACAATATTTGAAGAATTAGGCGTTGGAAGCCGAATTTTCGATTGGGCTCGAGGGTGGCTTGCATTTCTTTTTCAAATGATTGATTATCATTTCTTTTCGCAAAGACCGTTTAAAACTCCCAAAATTTCAGTTAGCCTTTTCATTCAAATTCAATCTGAAAATTTAATGTCAGTTCACTAATTAGCTTGGTAAAACATACTCTTATCTATAGGTCGGAGCTTTACTGTCTTGAGTCGTCTTCCCCTTCTATGTAAGGAGAGCATTTACTACTAATGAATCTGCTGAAAATGTCTTCGCCCTGATTTTGACCGTACGGGGGGGGGGCTATATGTGAAGACCACACCCCCGCCCGAAGTACATCCGTCCCCGGTGCGCACATGCAAGAAACCCTTACTCACGAATAAGTCATTCTTTTGCAAATCCTGTTTCTGCCCATAGGAATAACAAACACGTTCGAGGAGGATGGGATAGGAATTTAACACAAACACCTCTTGTCTTACAACACATCAGTTTGGGAACAAAAGGAGGCGCCCTAGAGGTGAGGTGTCTGACTATATCTTGGTCAAACTGAAAGTGTGTGATTGAAGGGTATAGGTTGCAGCAATTAGAATTTTCTGGCTTCAGAACCCACCTGCACTGAAATCTCAGATACAACCCCACATCACGCTACCACTATGCATCCTCCTAACCCATCCAGTATAATCAAAACGGTACACACTTTGTCCGACATATACGTAGACCAGATCAGCGAGAGTTGGGTAAGGGGAAAGCCATGTAGACCAAGCTACATTGGCTTATGAATTTTGAGGGGAAGTATGATATTTGGTAAAACAAAAATACAGCTCTAAACATTTTACTTCTATTTACCTTTTTTTATTTGAAGCGTGTACTTCTAATCGTGAGATCTCAAAACTAGGAACGTATTGAGATACATCTAGCAAGGCGTGGTAAGTGCCATTTCCAACAATCTGGGAGGATATAGTCAGCAACTACTATATATTCTACGTGTCATCCGATGGTGACGCTCCCGTCAGAAAGTGTTGCGATAAAACCCCTTCATCCCTACATATTCTTTTTAAGGTGATGGTCATCCAACGAATCTGGCATGAGTTTATTGCCCGTTATGAATGGCCCAAGATTTTCTCTATTTCAAAAAAAAAAATAGTCAAATGTTAATATTTGTGATTATCTGTTTAGAACCCTTCGAACAGAATTTAGGAATCATTACATGTTTCATCCTACTACAGGGTGACAGGGGCGGATCCAGGCTTTTAAAAAGGCAGGGGGAGGGGGTTATTCCGTGAGAGCAAAGTTCAAAGCTACGTCCGCCAAAATGTACGTAGGGAATATTTAGCAACTTTGTTTGTTATGCCCTACATATGGTGCAGATTTGTGCTAAATCTACATGAAAACATATATAAATATTTCCAACAGTATCAAATTCCAAGGACAAACAGGACATTCAATTATAATGAAAACAAAAAGAATCTGAGGCAATGTGCCCACTTTTCATAATAAAATATGACCTTGCCCAGGGTTAAATTCCATTCGGACCATTTGCCCAAAACACATTCTACTCGAATGGTCTTGAATGGTTTCAAGTGGTTTTTAAATGGTTATGAATGGTGCCAACTGGTCTTAAAAATGCAAATGGTAATGTCAACTGGTTTTATAACTGGTTTCAAATGGTTATAAATGGTTTTGAATGGAAAATTGACCAAAACACATTCTAAATCATTTGGAACCTGAATGGTTTCAAATGGTTTCTGTCAAATGGAATTTAACCCTGGGTGATGAGAACTGGAGGTATTTTCTGACAAAAATAAGCACTCTTCAGTTTAATATGAGATATCTTGAGTTAGGAAAAGAGTATTGCTACGGCGTTTGGAGGGCACGGATTGGAAAATTTTTCTCTTTCACATGACAGCGTTGTAAAATGCCACTGGAAAATGTCTTTAACCATGCTCCTTACACGTTTGTACAAAATGAAGGCGCTTATCAACAAGTCTATACGTATTCGTGGGTCTTATTCATAACAGAAATTTGAAGAACAGTAGAGGGTTCTCTACAGTAATTGCCAACGCAGGTTGTGTACAGTGTATCCTCACAGCTCCCTGGTACAACTAATACTACGGTCTTGAACAATCCTAGGAAACAAACAAAAGGAGAATATGTTTTATGATATGTGGTGATAACGTTGTGAGATAACATATTATAGTCCTTGAAGGCAGCACACCACTAATTCAAGGAATTTTCACGCTAAAGGTGCTACTTCGCGAAAACGCCATAAAAATGGGGGAGACGGGGGGGGGGGAGACAGTACAACAAATGATTCTTGAGTGGCATGAATTTTGCCCTAAAGCGTTTGATATTTTAGACCTGAAATGGAAAATAATTTCGTTCACGGGAGGGGACTGTATCACGCGACCCCCACCTCCACGTTTGCCTGGAAATGACTGCCCAGGCAAAAAATTAATTCACGTGAAATGGGTGTGTACGAATCCCCCCTCCCATTGGAAAATCCTGCGTACGAGCCTGACAACTATAGTACTGAGGAATGAATTAAGGATTCTACAGATTCCTATGTATTCTCCAAGCCTTGTTCGTAGGTAAGGTTAGAAGTGATGTCACTCAGCTAACTTACAGCTGTGTGGATCAGAGCTCTAACCAAATAAAATCAATACTTATGTGAAAGCTAGGTACCCAAGCCTAGTTCTCACGTGCACTTTTTTCCCTGAACTATAGTGTAGGGAGCCCCAAAGGGACCCAAATACTTTTAGCAGATTGCGGAATAGTCCTGACCTAGTTTCTTAAAGTTGGCCCAACCTTCATTCGCACGATTGGCAATGCACACTACACGACTGGCTAGCCTGTTTTGAAGGGGTTGCACTATGCAATATGGCACTATCTTCTTTCCGCTCTGTGTTCAATCTCAGGCGCCTGATGGTCAAGCTGCTTCAAGTTACAAGTGAGGCAGGCTCCAGTCGGGAAAACCTACTGAAGGCAACGCAGCTTAAAAGTGGTCTAAAAACTGCCAGTCGAAGTCATCGACCCACGCACACTATACCACCATTGACGACGCGATGGTCGAGTTGAGTGGTGATTAACATTTCGTACGGTACCCAATTATTTTTCTGACAGGCTGGAGATTTTTGCATGATCGTCGGGCTGCCGAAAACCGTCTCATCATGAAGTTGGAGCAGTGTCCCTACATGGTCTGAACATTAGATTTGAACTTCTATAAATCAGCCATTCCTGTTTTGTTGGTACGTATTAACCACTTTACACAGTCCGTTTTCCTGGCCGGTTTGTCCGTGTCAAATTTTATTGTGTTTTCTTATTTGCACGTTTAGCCGTGTCAACAACAATCAGTTGCATTTTTGCCACCTGATGAAGGGTTTAAACCCGAAACGCCGTGGATTTTTTCACGAACCTTTAGCAATATTTACTTCTCTTTTGACCTACATACACACACATATATATGTATATACATATATATAAACATGTATATATATATATCCATGTTCATTCAGCTTTGCGGTGTTTTATCACTTTGCTTTGTCTCACACCTATTATTATAAACATTTAAAGAAAATGAGAAAATGAAATGAAGAGATTATTAGCTTTAAAGAAATACAGAAGGAAAGAAATACAGAAGGATATCAACAAAAACATATAAAAGAAAACTTGTTTCTATTTCTCTTTTAATTGTATATATATATATATATAGTATTATCAAAACATTATTTACAAATATGCGCTATCATATACTTTTGTCATTTATATTTACTTTTGTCACGACAAATTCGAAATATGACGGCAGGGGCAACGAAAAGTAACAATTGGAATTATACCTAGGCTCCGGCGATATCAAAATACCTATAGACTATAAACCGCTTAATGAATATCGACAGCTCTAAATCTGTCTGCATTTTTTACGAACGAAAGTGCAAAGATGTGCAATTGCCATGGAAACCTAGTACCTTTCAGGCGGTTCAACGATATGCTTTGACAAGCTTTCACAGTTCATTGCATGCCATTCAGCATACATTATATGTACTGTTTGATGTAACTCCCACTTGTCCTTACTTAGCCAGTGAGCCACAACTGGGAAAAAGGCCGTGGTCGGCTCGACTTAAACCAATTGGTTAGAAACTGGGCCGTAAAACCTCATCTAACTAACTAACCCACTTGTCCTTACTGCATGATAATTACCGAATTACTAGTATTTTATACCGCAGCGATATTTTAGTGCATACACATGCAAAAAAGTCGACTGTCTATAATACCGACATTTGAATATAGGCAAAACGGTAAACCAGCCGTAATCGAGCATTGCCCTCTGCACGTCACTATTCGCCGGTTAGTATGACAGTTGGATAAATGGAAAGTGCAATCAATAAATATATCTAACAAAATTAGCTTATTGGGCTTTGTTCTTTTCGGTGTGATTTGTAAAGTGTATACCATTTTTTGCAATCAAGGTGAAGTAATATTTTAAGTTTTGAAATATACCAAAAAGATAAATCTGATCTGAAGGTTACATGATTAAATCTGTATATGGTACCGTTACCAGATCGTGACACTTTTTGAAGACTTGATGCTATCATTGCCAGGATAGTGTACAGGTCGATACGGCTGGGTAACAGATAGATATACAACATGAGCTAATGTAGGACAAGAAGATTCAGACAACACGTGTTGTTACAACATGATTAAAATACAGTGAAAGACTGCACCAAAATCAGGGGTATTTTCAATAGAGGGGACGTAAGGTTGTTTGATCGCTGTTCTGGGGAGGGGTCTAAGGGAGGGGTTGTCCCCCTGCCCTTTGGAAAAATTTTTGCTTTTGGAAGAGGGCTGAGATGCTAAATGGTGCTATATTTGACGCATTTTGATGCAAATTTTTTCTTTGCCTCAACTTTCTTTCATGCATGACGTCCAATGGGGGGGGGGGGAACTGTTTCGCCTCCTTAGATCCGACACTACCAAAATGAAAACTTGAACTTGGCCGGATTTGTGGCTTTTGGCAAGAAATCTGGGGATTTTAAAGTAGAGTTTTCAAGACAAAGCGTTCACCTTGCTGAGCAACCCCAACCCTTCAAAATTCTAGAGCACAGGACGGGTCTAGAGATACAACTAATCCAACTGGACTCGAAAACTATCATGGGGGAATCTAGAACCCATTGTAGCGAATAGTTCAAATGAGTCTTCCTTACCGTTTCACCTTGTCTATTAATACTAACCATACCAACCAACCTGCATTTTATGCAAACTAAACTACTGAACAAAATTTTACTACACACCACAAGTCCATGATTTTTGCCGTAGCTATGTCAGTGCACTACACTTCATACTGGGCAATGTCGAGTTCTGCAGTGCTGCACCCAACTATGTTCTAAAACAGAATGTAAATGAATATTCATGAAAGACATTAATTTATACAGCTGCACGAAAGCTGCTGGACTAGTGTCCATCATACTAGTGACATACACCCCGGTTTCCATGTCAATTGGCACTTTAAGTAGAAAGTTGAAACAGAAGTATCCTTCCTAGACATTTAGACTCTCCTGTGTTACATTTTCGTACGAATTTGAAAGCAGTTCTCGCTTGACCCAACACCAATTAGGCTAAGATACAGGGAAACTTAGTCGATTTCACAATGTGTAAGGTATAGGAAGAAAGGAAACATGAAAATATAAAAGAAAATTGAAACAAAAAGTTTCTTTTATCGTTCGGCAGTTTCGGGATTCATCTCATTATTCTGAGGCACCTAAAATGTGCATGCATGCTGATGATCACATGTATAGATATATTTGTTATTTCGCATATCAATTAATCAGATATTAATAAGCTATGGCTAACATGTACATCCTGCCTTATGCCTGTCTGCTGGAATGCAACTGGTGTTGTCTCGCAGTCCCACATGTAAGCAGATAAGGTGCACAGCTTGCGTAACTTACTGCTGTGGCGCTGCTAAGAGGGTGGGAGGGGGTATGGAGGGCATATATATATATATATAAATTTTCAGCTTCCGCATTGCATGATGGGAAATCTGTGATGTCATCTGGGCAAATTGATTAGATGTAGCTTTTGTATTTCTTTGTAATGTTGATATCAGTATCTTGAATATTTCATATCTTTATTTGCCATAAGTATGAAACAGGTTTACACTACATATACACGAAAAAAAACATCTAAACATTCTGACGGTATCAAATTTCAATGACAAACAAAGTATCCAATTCTAAAGAATAATAAAAGGAATCTGAGGCAATTTTCCCACTTGGGATCACATTCTGTGACCATGAGGAAATCTAGAGGTATTTCTTATTAGAAGTAACCAATCTTTAAGAAGAGATATCTTGAGTTAGGAATGGAGCTATGAGGTTTGGATGATATATAATAAAAATTATTTGTCCTTCATATAAGACCTCTACAAACTGCCACTAGACAATGCCTTTAAGTGATGTCTTTGTTGCTGTTAGTATATTCAAATTTCCTCAAAGTATACGTAAAGGCCTAAAAAAGCGCCCTTTTCAATTTACCTAATAAAGAGATTGAAATCTGCTGCATTTATTGTTTACTTTGTTTTGTTGTAAATTTAACAATAGCACTCATGACACTTTTGATCTTTTACGAACATCGGACTCCTTTCTCTCCAATCAACAAATTCATAACTTGTAATTTAAAAAGGTTTGCGATGTTACTGGATAGACTAAATGGTGGCGGGTGTGGCAATCTCAAAAACAAATGTTTTTGCAGTTTGCAATCAACACTGTAAGTTGTAAATTAAATATGATGGATGTATGTTTTCGTGATGTCATCTACCAAGTGGTCCTTTTCTTTTGATCAGGTTTTCAGATTTTAAGGGTCTGCACCCCCAAACCACCAACCGCAGAACTCCTGCAATCGATAGTAGCATGAAGTAAGTGAATCTTTCCTCCTAAAGTGCCAAACAAGGCGCAGAACTTGAATATAGAAAAGAGCTGTCCGTCCTTTCATCGGGTGCCCATGTGCCACTGTTCGCCTCTCCAGCATGCCGTACTCTCTGTCTGTCCGTCCGTCCGTCTGTCTGTCTGTCTTCTGTCTGTCTTTCTGTCTCTCTGTCTCAGACTACCCGTCTATGTGTTTGTCTGTTTTTCTATAAGTCTGTTTTCTGTCTGTCTCCTCTGTATGTCTGCCTATCCTCCGTTTGTCCATCTGTCCGTGAGTCGTCTGTCTGTCTGTCTCCCTGTCTATCTCTCTGTCTGACTGTCCGTCTATGCTTTTTGTCTGTCTTTCTATATGTCTGTTTTTCTCTCTACCTGTCTGTCTATCTCCTCAATTTGCATGTGTGCCTATCCACCGTCTGTCTGTCTGTCTGTCGTGCATTTATCAGTATGTTGCATAGCCCACAATCGAGCTCACTTGTGTGATATTCATTAAGGTACATTTTCCAACTCCATAATCAATTTCTTGATCGTCCCCAAAGTGTAGCCCCATATAGAAACCTATCACCGACCAGACTAACGTCAGACTCATTGTTGAGTGTTCTCCGCCAACGTGAGTAATGTGTGTAAATATTTTTCTCCAAAAGTGACCGTGGTTCTCATTTTGCATTTGTGTAATACTTGAAGAGAAGTTGTCCCATATGTAGCACAGATCAAGTCCACCGATCGCAACGACACTTAGGACAATGAACATTACAATGTTTGACCAGATGAGAATATTTATGCTCGATTCTATCTCAAAATTTTCAAGAAAGTAGCAGGAACCTGAGAGTCGATACTGCCAGCTGATGTTCGTTGTTACACCGAGCACGGTAAAAGGTACCATCACAGCCATGTATATCATTGTGCAACTTCGGAAACAGTTGAAATCAAGTACCACGTGACTAAGGCAATTACGACAATCATCAAGTGCGCCCTCTCTATCTTTAATGTAAGCGAGTGTGAGCATAAACTGACGTTGAAAGGATATTCTCATGAGATATAATACATACACAAAACAACCCCACCATATCAGTAGGGCACCTGTCGAAGCGACTGAAAATTTGGTGTGGAAGTCCTTTTTCCTTTTGATCAGATGGAAATAGATAAATGTCCGATAGAGGGCGTTGCAGGTAGGCCAAATAAGGCAAAGAATGAGAAGACATTTCCCTGGCAACCCTGAAATATAACACAATGAAAAAATACAACGTTAATGTGAAAGATGTGAGCTAACTTTCCTTCCGATTTCTTTTGTCTCCCTTTTTTGATGGGAGGTTAGTACCCCGTGGTGCTTTAAGTTTCCTTTGCGAAAAAGAGGGGAAGGGTATGAGGTTCTCCGGCCCAAAAAGGGAGGGGAAATTTTATTGTCTTGGCCTCTCACATTGAGAATCTGTACCAATGTTTTTCATCAAAACTTTCAGCCATATTTATCCTGCGCAATCTGATGCGATCGAAATGTAAATGCACACGGCGCATTGGAATTTGCAAGGTTCACATGCCCTGTGTAGGTGAACTGACATCTGTCAAAGTCAAAACAATATAGATTAAAAAGCAGAGCTTACAAACACTGTTTAATGTTGAGAGGGGATGATATATTTCCTGCTTGCTCTAAGGTTCACTTTAAATAGAAAATGTAATTGATAATAGGCCTATTTGCAGAACCACACATCAGAAATAAATACGAATTTAACCAGAATACTTGTCTTCTTTTATAAAAATATGTCTAGAATTTTATCTTGAAACCTCATTTTTATGCTCATCTTTGGAGATTTAATTCATGCTAATTTGATTTTCTAATATGAACAATAGGGACAGGGGTAGATCAAGGGTGGTTAAGACAATCGCAGATTTAACGGGACAGGTCCCATGAATAAATCAGCTTGTGACAACTACATCCTGTAGTTTAAAACTTTAAAATAGCGTCAATACACGTGCATGACGTCATGTTTTTCTAACGACGTCATTTTAGAATAACAGTAAGGGGAGCACTGTCTATAGACTAAATTCCATTGGCTCACTTGGTTTATGCGTGTACAACTGCGGTCCCGCGGCTTTCTTTTAAACGTGATAAAACTGTAAAATGTGTCTACAAAACTAACCTTTCTTTTGAAGATTTAGAAACTGCATTCTCTTCGCGATGAATCTTGCATTGAGTGTTGTAGCCCACGAAAACAGAGGAACGTTTTCAATCCTCCCAGAAATGCTCCGAACTTTTGAACAGATGCTCATGACGGGGTACAACGATATACATACCAGGAATGCGTTGTATGAGATAAAGTGTAGCAGTTTATCCTGTTTACCCCACATTTTGTGCATATAATAACCGATCTCATATAGAATACATGCGATGGCGAATACAAGACCCAAAATAGATACGTATTTGCTCCAACCAAAGTTCCATGACACCACTCCTACGAAAAGAAACAGGATATCAACGACTGTTATATCTGTATCTAATCAGAGAAAAACTTAATGGAGAATAGTTAAAGCTGCCAGTCTGCCAGTTAGGATTACCCTAAAAATATACCGGTGATTACGAGGGACAAGGAGGCACTTGCCCTCCCAAACCTTTTCCATGCCTTTAAAAATAATTAGGATAAAAAAATGGACAAAAAAAGGAAGCGATGCCATAGAAATTATAAGGGAGTTTTAATATTATGGTAAATTTTGCAAGGTAAAATGAAAGAAAACATTAATATCAAATACAACAAAAAGTTTTCTTTGATCGCACCTGCAATGAAAACTAAGTAACACAGAAGCGGAGTTCAAAAGTGGGGTGGCAAGGTGCAGTTGTAGCTGAAAATTTTGGTTTGTTACCCTAATAAAATTTCTTTCAAAGCATGGGCGTCTGTTCCAGCCACACTTTTGTGACTTGGAGCCCTAAAATAAGGGTCACTGACAGTACTACAGGGACCACGGAGACCGGGGAGGGCTTCGGGGGCTTCAGCCGCACACTTTTTCTGCCGTGGGTATTTTGGGCCGCCTTAAACTGGTAACTGTGACTTTTATTTTCTTGAACATATTGGGTCGCTTCGATGATTACCCCCACTTCAAAATTGGCACCGCGGTCCCTGTACTAAATTTCGTCATTTCACACACCATGCTCCTCGCATATACAATTTGTAAATCCTGTGTAAAGAGAATCGAAACTCTCAATAAGTTTTTCTGCGTGATTTGTGTGAGCTCAATACAAGTAGATGTCTCATTATTACCTCTGTTCGTAGGAAAACTGTTGTGGAATTGCCGTGTCATTTCGTTATGTATAGCTTGATTATATTACTATTTTCCAAACCCATGTAACCTCTCCCACTATTCACTTTCCCCACCAACTACCACCATCCTCATTGAATTTTTCAGTTCTCATAAAAAATATTACAATCTAAAGCCATCTACATCGTATCTACGTATGGAGTCTGTTGGCAAACTTATACGCACCTTACATCTCTTCTCTGGTGAGTGCGTGCGTCTAGCCAGGCCCGTGACCAGAAGTTGCTGAAGGGGAAGGTTAGATCGGGGAGGCAAACATTTTAAGGAGCCAAGATAAGTTAAAATGCATAAAGGCAATACAATTTTTTATTTCCGTGTTGGGGTGAAAATTTTCTAGGGGACGCCTCCCCTGATCCAAGCTGCCAGCTTGGTCTGTGCGCGCGCGCGTGTTGGGGTGGAGGGGCCAAGTGTCGGTGGGCTTCCTATAGGAAAGTTAAAATATCACAAAACTCAGAAACAAAGGAGGCACCGACTGTCATCAGCAGTATAGAAATCTCACACATATCGGTACTGCCAACCGAGGGTCAAAGATGTGAAACAAAGGGTGGAGGGTGCGATTCACGGAGAGGATGGCACTTTATTCCAAAACATAGCAATTTTATTGTTCATTTGCCCTGAAAAATGTTTGAAAAGTAACGATAGGTTGTTTTGGTGTAGTCAGATTGATTGCAAGATTTGGATTCACATCTTAGTATGTGGGCATTCTAAACTGTTAGAGTCACTTTTTATTGCAGGGGCCGTCTGCTTATAAATATTCATATCTTTATTGTTGTTTCACGTACAGCAAGCTCTCTCGTATAGGTCAGCATACTTACACGAGTAAAGTCACTATTAGTAAATAGGTAGCCATGTTTTATCGCAAAAAGAAACCATTCTTCTGTCAGCAGCAGACTACATGGTCATGAACACAGTCACCATGGGCGACATTTAGGCAGACATGGTTGTAATCAGAAACTCCCGTCGGGGAGTCACGTGGGCTTATCAAGGACTCTCTAATGGATAAGCCTTGTCTTTTCGATGGTGCTAACAGGGTCGGGCAAAGAGGGAGCAGTTGGTCACCATCCTGCTTCCGGGACCGTCATTTATCCCATCCTGTAGACGAGATACTTAAGGCCGGACGGGTGAGGGGATCGTGCTAGCACCACCGCGTGAGTGTTGGGTTGAGCAACCTGTGAAACACCTCGGGAAAAAGTCAGAGTCGGACAGCCAGAAGCTTCATGCCCAATAAGTTCCTCAGCACCTCTGCGAACAGCTTTGCTGAACGAGCACAAGAGCAATCAGAAAATATATAGGCAGTTCTACCGGTATTTGGGCAGGAAATCTACATAACTCCCCGCCGTCTACAGGAGACCCTCCCTCGAGGGAAAGTTTGGCAGGTCTTCATGTTCCTTGGGGGGGGGGGGCTTCACATTTACATATTTAATCATGTACTTATGTAAACGTATTTTTTGTGGGAGTACAAATTCTTGAGCCAATAATGAGAAAGCTCTGGTATCACAATGAGCTGTTGATTTGAGCACCGGTTAAGACCGGTTTTGGTTTAATTCAGTTTCGAAATTTCCGCACAACCGAAAAACCGGTTGTTGAAAATCCCGTACTAACCGATCGTGGTTTGATTTCCGTTTCAAAATTTCACTTGCCTCGTATTTTAAACTTTTTTCGCCACAAATTCCACCACGAGACCCTTTCAAAACAAATGTATGGGAATTCGTCGATCGTAACTTTCAAAAATTTCCTAAACGTGGCTAGACCTCGTATACGGTACGTATGCAAGGTCAATGTACTTATTGAAAACCGGTTTTGATTTAAAAAACGGTTTTAGCGGCCGCAGAAACCGGTTTCTGGTTTTGGACTAACCGTCACAGCCTTAGCTCTAGGTCGGATACAATACTGAAAATGTGAGACATGTTTTAAAAACTTTTATTCTCAAGTTCTGATAGGGTTTTGTTGGTAGGATTTTAGTGCTCTTTCAAAAAAAGAAAAAAGGGTTTTGTTGGTTGCAGTAGGATTTTAGTGCTCTTTCAAAAAAAAGGAAAACCTTGCTTAAAGGGGATATGTGGTCACCCCATCTTATTTTAAAGTGTCAGCTAATTGTTACCAATGTCCAAGGGGGTAGCCAGGATTTCATCTTGGGGGGCGGATGAAATGATGACTGATCACCGTCCTGAGGCAGGGTCTAAGGGGAGGGGTCAAAGCGGAGGGTGGGCTAGATGCAAAATGGTTCTACATTTGGTGCTAGATTTGAACTGAATATATCTCCAGGAATTCCTATTTTTTGAGAAAGTTTTATCAATGCGACATTTACTGATCTGAGGAGTGGGGGAGGGGTCTAAGGGGAGGGGTCCCCATCCCCTTTGGAAAATTTTTGGAATTTGAAAGGTGCCTAAATCGCAAATGGTGCAATATTTGAGTGGATATGTGCCCTAATGAGGAGCCCGGACGGCGCCAGGGACGTTATGCACGGAATCAGTCTACTTTCTGATCTTCGAGATGAAAGTAGGGTAGTAGCCCTCGAAGGTTACAATGAGGGCTTGTGAATTAGGAAATCCTATCGCAATTAAAGCAGATAAATATGATATGCTGGCAGCAAGGAACTGGTAAAACTATTCTGGTGAGGCTGATTCTGCCAAAATGCTTGTAAAATTTTTTGTGCGACATTTGTCGCCGTTTATGCGGCATTGTCGCACAAATAGGGGCTGGCTAAATTATTGGTCGCGTAATGCTCGCAGCGTCTTTAATTTGTCAAAGGGCTTAAATTAATATATATTTATGAATCAGAAATGTCTTGCGCAAGGGAGCGCTTTGCGCTATACGCGTGGGGTCAAGGGGCTTGCGTTGAATCCATACCTTCTTTGCCTTCCTGGGCTTTACCTCCCTCTCCCCTACCCTTCATGGTGTCCAGGGGCGCTACCACTGTCCCTCTCTCTCTCTCTTTCCTCTTCTTCCTCCCTTTTTTCCCTTTCTTTTCTTTTTTTTCTCTTTTTTCTCTTTTCCCCTCATTTTTTTTGGGGGGGGGGGATACCGCCCCAATCGCCCCCTGGCTACGCCACTGCCAGTATCTTGTTATTTCTCTTGCGAATATCTTTCATGACATTTCAGAAAATCAACCTTGCATCCTGAAGGTATAAGTCAAGGAGTTATTCTGTGAAAATGATGTAACAATTTAGTTACAAAACTATAGTCACGTCATTCAAAAGAGCCATTCATGAATTAGAATAGAGGGTATACTTATTTAAATTAGGGTGACTGCATTTTACCTTTAACGTACCGGGGTGTGTTCTTCTGTTTATAAATTTTGCACGAAGCACAAGTGTTTTCTGCATTTCATTGGGGACCTATAGCAAAAGCTTGCTAAAAGTGTGGAAGGACGGTGCTACCGCAATTCGTACCGTAACAAAAGCTCAGAGCCCTCTAAAGCAAGTTTGTATGTATGTCAATACATAGTTCATTGATTTAAATGTTCATGTTCATTTAAGGGAACAAGTGAACTATGTAAAACGTCCGGGAAAATGACTTAACTCGTTGAACATCAACTTTCGGTTTGTATATTCTATTATGGTTTCACTGTTTGTCAAAACAACGATCTTCAATTGTAAGCAAAATAACCAGCAACGATAATGTCATTATTTATATTAAACGAAAAGCAAGAGGATACGATATTTCTTCGTAACTACAAGCTGAAGAGAGATGAAGATATAGTTGTGATACAAGGAGTGGTCTCGACTGGACACAGTGGCTTACATAGGGGGAGCATTGCGCCATTCCCCCCCCCCCCACACACTGATGCCAATCTTTTTAGTTTCTAAAAATACGTAAATTTTTTATCACAAATTTTAGTTCAATAGGTAGTATATGTGGCACCAAATTGCATGTAAGGACACCCAATTTTTCAAAAATTGCCAAAGGGGAGGGAATCCCCTCCCTTTTGATCCCTCTCTAGGCCGGCGATCACACAACAACATAGGCCTACTGCATGCCCCTCCCCCCATTCAGAGAAATCCTGGGTACGCCACTGACTGGACAATTGTGTAATGCAAAAGATACATCAATGGTCTACTTGTATAACATGGATTCGGCCAGTGTAACGCAAAAGCAAACCCTGACGGGATCCGTGATTTTTCCCAGGACGAATGGGGAATTTCATTTGTTTACCTTCATACTGACCTGAGCATTGTTTTTCAAGATTTCAATGGAAATTTCCGAAAATTTCCCCATTCGTCCTGGGAAAAATTCCGCTGCCGGGCTCCTCTATGAGATGGCCCAAATGTGTGTAACTAAGGCCTGTCGAGTAGTTTAGCCTTTATATTAAAAGTGACAGGTCTATACATCTTCCGTTGGAGACTTACCGAACTTTCAACAGCTCTTTGCGAAAATACCAAAAATATTAAAAAAGTAAAAAACATTAACTTCCACGGTCTGTAACACACTTCAATGTAATTGATGTGGTTAATATTGTAATGAGATTGAGCTGAAAAAAATCTGATTTACATTGGCGAAACTGTTTCGCAGATTTTACGACCACTCATCTTGAATGACACATGTATTGATATAGAAGTAAATATGTCATAAACGTAACGACACATCCAATTTATAATGCCATAACATTCTATTTTCAACAAATACGCAGACCTGGCATGTGATATAGTATGGCAGATGCTGTCAGTATAATTGGACGTTCAAAAGATTTCCAGTAGTGAATAGTCATTGCAAGTTCACAGTGCATGTGCGACTCTTACGCGCGTAATGGCAAGATGTACTGTAACCTGTATTAAGGTTCCAGAAGCGTTGAACCTAAGCTAATGGACCATTGTATGTTAATCCGAGAAAGTGAAAGCCGGATCCTCAGCTAGCCAAAGGTGAAGCCTGTCCTTCCGTAGATATCAGACTAGAAGGAGAAAATCATCCTACAGTGGAACTTCCAGAGGGGTCACTCCAGGTTCAAACACGTTTCTTTAATTATCATTTTTTCTGGACATAAGTGGTGGGTCGTGATCGTGACACTGTGCAGAGCGCCTACAGTTGGGTTACCATTTTTGTCCGTAAATGCCTTCTAGATTGTACGTATTTCTCTGACTGTGTAAGCTGCATCTAAGTATTATTCCCAGCAAGTGTTTAATGGTTCAAAACAAGAGCTTAAAATATTTATTACTATTTTTTTTACCAAGAACGGACTTACTTTGAATTTTTTTGCGTATGCGGAGCCAGGGCATGGGGGCATACTTGACATTTTTCAGCGGAGGGAGGGGCAGCTGGGCCTGTTTGTCCGAGAGAAACTTGTAATACCCAATAAAACTGCCTGATTTTCTCAAAAATCTGCCAGATAATAGGTTTTTCCCAAACCCGTGCGGTTGTGAGCCCCTTGTTGGTACGTCTATGGGTCAGGATCGTTTCTCCCTTATTTCCCTGTAATTGCAGGTCTGCTTGCATTACTGTTCGTTGAAGACCTTCCGGCCGTTTTCATTCTTGTCAGTTGAGCAAAGATTATATAAACCAACTGCAGAGCTTACTAACAGCTTCCGTGGCGCAATAGGTTTTCGCGTTCGGCTGTTATCGCTTATCGCGTTGGGCTGTTAAAGGAAAGGTTGGTGGTTCCAGCACACACGGGAGGAGCGACTAGTACGTTTTACCGAAACCGGTTACCGTCTAGACGGAGTCGACTGAATTCTTTCAAGCGCACCGCTCACGATTGATTCCCAAGCCCAGCTGCTTTTCCTGCCCTAGTTTATTTTAACAAAACGTATTTAGTCCCACAAATATTTATTCTATATAAAAATATTCTGCTCTTCCACAAGAGCCTTCCTGATGTTCCCAGAGGAGTCGGTATATTTTAACCCTTGGGGCCCGAGCGACTTTGCAATGGGTGATATCCCTATCAAATTAAAAGAAACTGACATTTTACAAATAACTATATATTTTTCAACAGGTAGCCTTCTGTCAGAGACTATGCAATTCCCCTGTATCCCCTATTTATAAAGCTCTGATGCCACTTACGATTAATGGGAGATGGCCATCGTGCCAAGTTTATTTCCAAAAGTTTGCTAAATCCTACAAATCTTTTGTTTCGCTTACAAGTATATCTTTCACTGTTTCCTTATACAAACATTTAATATTGAAGGTAACCCAAGGAGTTTTTCTGCATGAATTTAACAAATTAATAACAAACATATTGTCACATGATCGATAAGAACCATTCCTGAAATAGGGTGACGGGGCACACTTATTCAAATGGGGGGGGGCTGCATTTTCCCTTTTATAAGGACGTAGTCTTACCAATGTCCTGGTCAGTGTGTCTCTTTGCTTGGCCAAGGTGGTTCCACAGCGTAACTTTGCATACGTCACAGTTACCGTCACGTATCTGACCGGCGTTTTCATTGTCAAGCATAGCAGCATCCGACAATTGATGGTCGTTTAACCACTTGTCGCCGTCGTATTCGTACTCGAGACAAATCGGATCGAGGAGAAATGCTTCTTCGTTGGTGCAGTTGACAAAATTCGACGCTCGTCTGTGCGAAATGTCTTTCACATAACATGAATAACACTTACGTTTCGTTGTCACTCTTCTATGATAAAACATACACATAAATGTCATGAGCAGCCACAGTGGTAAAGGCCACTTTGTTCTCTTGTTCGTTCTCGTGTCCTTTCTCTCTTGGTCACCAAAAGAACCGTATATATCACACTTGACCGAGCCATTGATGGAAACATTGTTGTTTTGAGGAATCAGCCGTTCAAATTCAGATGAATCCCGTCGGCAGCTCATTTGACCCATTATTTCGACTCTAAACCTCGTCTAAGTTCGCTATCTATTCTGACAGATGATCGTTCAAGTGAACCTTAAACCGAGGACAATTTAAAACACCGTCTTACATTATATGAGGCTCAAAAGTTAGCTCAAGTTAAATACAGTCTTATACCCCGCCAACCGCAGTCGAATTTGTTCTGACTCTGTAGCTTAACACTCAGACCTTCTGCCTAGCGTTGCGTTTATATAACAAAGAGGAAGTACTTTGGGTGTTCATTTCCTTCAATAGAAGAAAATTTCACGCTCTTTGACAATGTTTTTACTTGCTAGAGCGAGGCGATCCAGTGTGACGTCACAAAAGTATACAAATAAAGTTTAGTGTTCTTGCGATTTTCTTATACTTTCGTAGGAGAAGTTTGAGGTGCTGTTGTACACTAATTAGCTTTTTCCTGAAGGAGTAAGTCCTCTCGGCCATTTACTTTTATTCAAGGGTGTAGGAGGCGAGGAAGAGAAGGGGGGGGGGGGAACCAAAGCCTCATACGCCTATGCCTTTATTGAGCCTCGTTTCACAGATTTTGTAAAGCAACATTCATGTCTGTTATCCAACTCCCATTCCTCCACGTGCGTCTTATGTACTTGGATATGTATTCCAATCAAGCCGGTGGCCAGACAAGGTACCCGTATTAAAGGGCTCGATTGATTTCAGAAGGGGAAGGCGGGGTTTTCAGTGGGAGAGATGTATTAAAATACGTTCAGCAATAGCAATTAAAACAATTCTGGGAGGGGAGTTTTTTTTGGGGGTGGCGCCATCCTTGGTCTTCGGCTCCTAGGCTTGAGGTGTATAAAGAGGGGTATGGGGTGTCAGCCACACCCCGAGCACTTAAATTTTCGATTTCGGGGCAAAAATTGTTTTATTGCAAAGTACGTGTCATGATACTTTGTCGGTAAGGGGAACTTTTAGGGCATACACCATTCACCCCTTGTGAAATCTTTTTCTGTTCCTTTTTGTGTATCATAGACCACAAAAAGAGTGACTCCTAACGTGGTTAATCTCTTCATACAGTTAATCTGGGCGCCTATTCGACAGTACAAATGTTGTTTACGTTCATAGGCGTAGGAAGCAAGGGGCTAGAGGGGTGGGGCTGGACCTCCAGTCAAAAATGTGGTGGGGAAGAAGTACATGCTTCCTCCCTCCACAAGGATAAAACCCCTCATTTGTTTCCTCCCTTAAGAAATGGCAAAACTTTGCAGAAATTTTCCTTGCAATTTGAACAAAAAATGTCGCACCAAATTACATCTAAGGACCCTCAACAGTTCAAACATTTCCAAAGGAAAGGGTGACAACCACTCCCCTTAGACTTCCAGGGCAGCGGTTAGATATAACGTTCCCCCCCCCCCCCCCCCCCCCCCCCCCCCCCCCCCCCCCCCCCCCACCCCCGTCCAGCGAAAGCATCTTCCCAAGGCTATAGTTATGTTTTCCGTCGACATCCATCTTCTAAAATTTCAAGGGAGTTGGCAGGAATTTTAAAGGGGTGGGGTCGAAAAGTGAAGACCCTGCACGGGATCACCATGAGGATCCTCAGTGTATTAAAGTGACTCGGGGCTACATTAGGCACTCTGCTGTGCATTTCACCACATTCAAAATGTTAATCAAATTTAAAGAGCTCCGTTGGAATCTATCAATCACTGGGCTAAGCCACTGGACTGAGTTGGTTTGAGTAAAAGCTTGACATATTCCCACCTCGAAATCTCAGTGTTTACCGAGAAAAAATAGAATGCAAGAAGGGAATGAAGGCTTTTATGAAAAGTTGCCATTCTCTGTCCAATGCAAAGTCAACACAAGGACAATTTCCCCCGTTAGATTAACCCAAATATATAGTTGTTACAATGGTAAGTTGACAGCCCTGCAAGAAGTTCCTAGTTTCAAAAACGGTTGAGGTCTAAGCAAACAGTCTTCCTCAATATTTTGAATAATGACATCATATCCAACGCCTCATATCACTACGAGATTTACCGGAAGCGAACGCTCGTGAGACACTCGAGAATGAACTTTGTAATACAGTAATAGCTTTGTAAACTTCATTCTCGTCTGTGGGTACAGCAAACTGCTAAAATTACCGTACAAACGGCCAGAGGAAACCAAGAAAGCATGCTGCTGTCGCCCGGATCATACTTACTGTTGATAGACAACCAAAATATGGAGGGTACTGCAACAAACCAATACACTCACTAATACATACCTAGGGAGGGGGCACTTGTCACCATTTTTGTCCAGACCTTAAAATGGTAATTAAAATAATGAAAAATGAAAGAAAGTGAGACCATAGACATTATGAAGGGAGTTTGCAACATACAATAAAAGAAAGCATTAATATCAAATATAAAGATTCTAGAAAAACTTTCCTCGGCGCGCTTCGTGCCCACCTGCAATGGAAACTAATTAATACAGTGGCAGAGCTCAAAGTTAGGGAGGCAAGGGGCAATTGTTGTTTTTTATCCTTAATTAAAAATTTTTAAAAGTATTGGGGTCCACTACACAAATAAGGGTCAGTAGGCCAATAAATGTACGTCATTACCCACACCATGGTCCTCGCATACATAGTTCAGAAACCTAACCGTGTCAAGGGAATCGTTACTCTCTGAATTGTGCTTTGTGTGAGCTCAATGTAAATATAGGGGTCTTATAAGTAGCCTACTGCTGTTCGTAGGAAGCCTTTGGTGGAATTGCTTCGTCATCAAATTGACCGATAGTTACTTTCTGAACCTTGCAATCATTATATGAAAAAATATTTCATTATCATTTCAAATTACATCTAGGGGACGCAGGTTTTTCTCTAGAAATGGTCCAGTATGGCTGCAAAACCCATCGAATTAAAGAAATTTCTCCGGGAGGTTCCTCGGTCCCCAGTCTCCGGTTTTGCTCCCCCGGCGCTAACGGTACAAGGCTTTGCGGGCTACACCTTGCGAAGATGGAGCATGCATGACATTTTACTGAGGACACCCATAAGCATGTCTATGGCACGAATCATGGAGCTGCCGCTAGCCTATGCTCCCTGAACGAGCTACCCATAACCGATAACAATTCCTTAATTTTGGAAAGTGTCATACACATATAAACTTCAAACTTATAAAATAATGTAACCTCTATTTTAGAAACTATCTGAATTTTCACAAAAAGTGAAACATAATAGAAATACATTTCGAGGAAAATAGGACAACTTTTTATGCAATGGATAAAACTGCAAGTAATAAAGAAAGAAAACAATAGGGTACGGCAAAATGTCTTAAATAACGCTGTTTTCTCTGAGCGCTTTGCGCGCAGGCATTTTAAATTTGTTTGTGGTCACTTCCGTATCTTGCGTGTTCCATACTACTTCGTAAAAACTGCCCCATTGTTATTGTGACCGCCCACAAGCCAAACCCCTCCATCATACAGCTAAACTGTTACTTGAGTAAGACTGTTAATGAAATAGTCAAAATGTAGTTTTAGCAGTCTGTTGAGTGCCGGCATATCCGATGAGTTTTAAAATAGCCATATGTTCCACTTTAACAGTCTTAATTCTTCAATACCTTTGAGTTCCCGGGGCGTTGCCACTGGGCTCCTACAATGGGAGACAGCCGACATGACTTTTCTTAAACACCTTGAGCCCGAATCATGTACACATGCAAGTTATCTGGAAGGTATTTTAAACTTTAGCTTATCGAGTTCTTAGAGTAAAGTCACCGATTTTTTACCCTTTCTGACGGAACCCTTTCATTTCTTGTCATGTCTTCATCTGCTAAATTTCTTCTGTCCTAAGAAATATGAATTGGGGGACTGCTCTCTGTTCCGACATCTCTTTAAGTTCCGAAAAGTTTAAAGTAAGGTCCATGTTAGGATAAGGGTTGGGATAGGGTTACTATGTTAGGATGAGAGTATAGGTTTCGTGCTTTTTACGTGCTCGGAAACGGACCCGATCGAAAACAGAAAACCAAACAAAAACCAGACTGGATCACGAATACAGTACCAAAACTATTTACATGAAGCAATATAGGAAACGAAAGAGTCTTTTTTATTACAAAGTATTAGGGTTTCGTATATGGCTAAACAAAGAGGTGCTAGCATAAATTGCGCAACCTCTTGCTTATATTTTGCACTGTTTTGGCTGAATTAACTCAATGTATAAAAGCGGGAGAGATCCCTTCATCCAAACTGCACGCCAGACCTCCAAATGACAATAAGCTTCTCTGATTGGCCAATTACATGCACAGCTCATGAGTTGCAAATTGCCCACTGTGTCGGCGGCTCTACAAGATACCTATCCCAATACTCATTCCCAGTTTTTCAACAGCCCGTGTGCAGAGATACCGCTTCCTGGGGCCTAAACGCCCCTGTTGGGAATTAAAGAGGGGTAGAAAAAAATCATTGAAGGGAAAATATGAACCATGTGGGGGGTGGAGGGGGAGATAGCAGGTCCATAAATTAACTGTCAATGTTTAACAGTTGCTTCATAGTACGGTATCAGTGCCATCGTAAACCGAAGGGGTGGGCGTTGGGGCTACAAACTCCCTAATAATACTCAATGTGATCCAAAAAGTACTACCTAGTTCATTTACGGATTCCTGCCTAAAGGTGCCAATCATTGGTCTTAGACGAGATGCTTATCTCAATTGACTCTTTCGACATTGGGAGTAAATGTGTACCTGTGAGTTAACTTGTCCTTGTAGGCCCAGTATAACTGCAGCCTCCCCCCTCCCCCACCGCGTGCTCGGGACTGGGACAGCCGGCTTTTGAATCGCTTTTGATACCCTGGATGCAAAAGCCTTGTGAAAACCCAAATCTTACCATTTAGCTATTACCGGCATTATTCAGATGTACTCGCTGAAATTCGATTGTTAAAACAAGGGGTTCTAAAAGGAACCCTTTGTTAAATCAGGGTATCTCCCTGGTCAAATGCAAGAGAAAACTTCCCCATGATGTCACACCTTGCCAAATATTACATCATATACGATGAATTCCTCTGTAAGTGGCAAAAGCGGAACTGTTGCAGTGTGCACCTGTGTAGTTCCAGTGTAACATGACGTGGACTTTGTATCAAGATTGTCAGATGAGTCTAGCTTACCCCGCGGAGCGGACTCTGTAGTTTGCTCAGCTTCCCAAAACATATAAAACATAACTGAGCAAGGAACACTCCGCACAGCTTGCTATGCAAGCAAAGTTTAACTATAAACACAGCTTCCGTCTTGTCTGAAGAATGTAAAAAAAAGAAAAGTGATAATCAACCATAAGTATGTTTCGTGTGCCAAATTTGTCAACCGTGGTGTGAAGAGGGAAGTACCACTGTAGAGAGTACTACGGTGATGTATGGTTATCACGTGGACGATCACCTCGAAGGGACTGAAGAATGCCCGAATTTGGTAGAAATCCTGCACTCTCAAAGAGTCAAAATAAACCAGGGCAAATAGCATCTCCCTGAAAAAACTAGTCAAGACACCTGAAATAGTCTAGCATTATTTTAAAAACATCGCATATTGGCTATTAATTTTACCTACAGCAGCAACTTGATACCGGTCAGTTTCTGAGCTGATTATGGTAAGGTTATATCTGCAACGCGTGTGCTAGAAACGCAGGGCTAACTCCAATTCTTGCAGAGGCGACGGGGGGGGGGGCGCAACATAGCAAAACTTTGCCAGCCTGACTGTCTTACAGAAAGTAGCCTATTAAGTTAAGGTGTTTTTGGAGTCTAGGCCCTCTTTGGAAAGAAGCGTCTTTCGATGTTTAGTTGATTACAGGGCTTTTCACAGCTCTCTGGTTGGACCAGCTCCTCAGCATGCACCAAGAAGTAATATAGATACAAGTAATCAGGTATTTACAAAATTTTGGGTAAAAAAATAAAGCTTTGAACTGTTTTCAAAGGGGCTTGGATGCGCACTAACAGACCAAAAACAAAGAAGCCATAGTTTGAGCATTTTAAAACCCCCTACTCAGAATAGAACAGCTACTCGATTTTCATGCAGGAGGCCAGCGTGTGCTTGGGTGCGGAAGATAGGTGATGGCAGGGTTGCATCTGATCTTGTAACAAGTGTTCCGCGAGAACTATCCAAAAGACGAAAAAAACAATGATAAGAATTGTGCCTTCCATTGAATGAGATCTTTTTTACTAAGACTGCAACAATGCTTTTTGTTTTACTTTGCAACGTTCAAGTTAGACCGAATATTATACTGAATCTTAGGTTATCCATCATATTAAAATTTAATGTATTCATTACATAAAAGTTCCCTCCCTCGTCTTCCTTATCATGTTTTTTTTATTTTGATCCTCTCATAGTGGACCATGTTTTGAGGCTTTCCGGAGACTAAACATTTCAAAACGCAAATACATCAAAAAGTTGCTTGGTCCGGATCCTCCACCCTCGATCATTAATTTGGTTTTGGATTAGAAGTAAGGATCATCACAGTGGGCCACTTTTATTTTCTGATCGTAAACAATTTTCTTACGAAAAGAATTTCAGGTTATCACATAGTCCGATGAACCAACCTAAATTGCAGACGATCTAAGACTTCGCCTTGTACTCAAAAACTATTTTTAAGCAAGGAGGTGTTCTCCATGTAACACCTGTCTGATTAAAAGTAGTAACTCATTGTTTGTATAAACAGGTTCGTGCTATTCCTGCTCTGACACCAATCCTCCCCTGCTTGCAACATACACCATTATTAGGTGGCGGAGTTCTGTCACAACAATAGTGTTATTAATCAAAAATGTGTTATACATGGTTTTTGTACTGTTGATGCCCTTGTATATCTTTTCATGTACAATCAAGCTTCTATCATTCTATCCGTTTGTCATCATGAAAGAATACGTAACAGTATTAAAGGGAGATGGCAGTCGCCCCAACTTTATTTTCAAAAGTTTGCTAAATATTACAAATTTCCAATTATTTCGCTCACAAGTATTTTTCATTTTGTTTCTGTATACAGACATTGAATATTGAAGAAAAACCAAGCAGTTATTCTGCATAAATTTAACAAATGAGTAACAAACATATTGTCACATGATTGGTAAGAGCCATTCCTGAACTAAGATGGCGGGGCACACTCATTCAAATTGGAAGGGCGGGGCTGCATTTTCCCTTTAAATACAAGAGCATATTTGCATGACGTTATTTTCTTGGGTCATCTTCTATTCTTTAAGCACATGTTATATAGGGTATACTTCTCCCGTGTTACCGGTCTGAGATCATCTACACTACACGACTAGACTATACATACTTATGTCATGCAAACTATTTTAAAAAAGGCTTAGTATGTTTATATACCAAAGTTCACCCATAATCAGTTCGCTCAAGATCCTGTTACAACATGTTTTCTAATACTGCGTACATGCGTACACCGGGAAAACTGTCAAGGTCTAAATTAACTATATTTCAAGAGTTATTTGAGGAAAAAGAAATGTATTTGAGAATCAAACGGAAATGTATTACCGTCCCCAATTGCTTCGTCTCTTAATGATACTTTACATGAGCGTGAAAAATTAGCCTCTAAAATTGATAAGCTATTGCTTCTTTAGTTTGACCCATGAAAGTACAGTTCACACTACGAAGCAGTGAGCTAAAAATCACGATTGACAAAACAATCTTGCACAGAAATACATATCATCCCAGAGCTCCTTACATTTGCAACGGCCTGAGGCAATGGGTTTGGCAATATGATATACCCCACTCAGACAATCGAATGGTGGGGTTAAAATATTTTAGCGCAGTCAATTTAGCTGGGTATCTTGACAAAGGAGGTCATTTATGTCATATCTGGAGTTTATACATCTACATACATAACACACTGCGATTTAGTGCAGCGGTAAAGGTTAGTATCCGCGCATACCTATACTTGTATGGACCGCCCACATAGCCATATATGTATTAGTACCGCCCAAATGGCCATTATATTTGTTTTTTGAAATACTGCAGGGAGAATATGCATATTTTATAATACCAGAAAATGCCATTTGTAACACCTTTTTTGGTCTCATCCTAACCTGTTTGTCTAAGTAAAATGTCTCGTCGTGAGACATTGAGCAGATTAAAGATGCTTAGTGCAATAGTCTTGGTGATCTCCGACACTCTTAAATATCCGACAAACGTTAAATGTGTCTTGGGTTTTTTCAACTGCCTCACTGAATCAAGAGCAAATTTCAGAGGGAAAATTTAACTTGCTGGTCTTATTCACCACTGCCAGTCTTGCTGCAAAGGTCTTTGACCTTAGCGACTGACTCACGCAAAGCGCACTTAAAAATGGTTCTATTCAAAAGTCAAAGAGTAATTATCTTGTCATCCCAGACAGTTTCAATTCACCAAGTCAAAGTGCAGAAACCAATTGAGAATTTTGATACTTCCAACACCAGATATGTACTTTGGGGTGATGACTGTCTGTCTTTAAACAGAGTCGGATCAACTGACTGGTGGATGATCCAGAAATACATGTCTAGTATGTCACTAGATAAGGCTTACACTTTGTTATCGTTTTGTAGCCACTTGAAATGTACTAAATTTCGTGCCAGTCAAATATTTGGCGATATTGTTCTTGATTGGTCAGATTGTATAGAGGTTCTCCACCGACGTCACTTCACTGCGCGTCTCTCCATATTTTTGACGGTCAGGCTTCCATTGTACGACAATTGTAACTAAGTCCGTGTAGTGCGGGCGTATCGATAACACACATCACAAGGCTAGAGAGCAACATGTGACGGCGGTGGACCAATAAGGAGACGAGAAACTGGCATATGTCGATTTAATTGAACATATGCCGATTTCCTCCAATCAGAGGGCAA
>WURT03108186.1:0-12160 GCA_009936505.3 Holothuria glaberrima
GTCAAAATATATTTGATGAAATGATATTGCCACAACAAAAACTAATCATCATATAACAGAAGGAGCCCATTCACATTAATTTGTAGATGTTTTTCACATTACTCTTGAGGATACTTTGCCAATGTCTGAAATCATTCTTTGGTAACACTGGATGTAGGCTAGGGTATATAAATTTCTTCAGCAAATGGGAGTAAATGCTTATATTTGACAGATTTTGAGCTGGTGTAAGCTAGTACTGTTGATTCTTGAATAGAAAATGTTCATTCCCATAAGCCATAGAATGCCTATCGTACGTTTTATATGCAGTGACCGACTCAGGGTACCGACCGACTCAAGGTACAATCACTATATTGTGTTAGATTAGCATCTTAGTAGGCCTATCCATGTATTTTGCACGTTAGGAAATGGCAAAACTGCAAAGCCCCTCTAAAGAAATGTGCCTCGTGGGAAAAAAAACCTTCCAATTAAAAGTTGTCAATATTTTATAGATTGTTTAAGAGTCTTTTGAACATGCCAGGAGAATGCTTTTGTCTTTTTTGACAAATTTAGCCATGTTTGATACTGTAAAACTATGTATTTTGAAATGGGCCTACTCTCTGCAGTACAAGATGTAGCCTATTAAGCAAGCTGTATATAACTTCTGCAATCGATCAAACACAAATATTTAAATACAATATGGCTGCATGCTGAAGGCCTAAGGAAAGCCAGTGTATTAAACACCTGCACGAAGTGCGTAGATACAGCTATCAGCTGGTATAGTAAATAATGATAGCTACAATGCATTAGCCTAGCCTACCTCGAGTTTACTTACGTAAAATTCCGATGTGCATGGGAAAGAAATGTAAAGATTGATCGACTGAAGCAGTACAGATTGATTGACGGCAAAAATTTGCCGCCGCTTCTATGTATAATCGGCGGCAAAACCAGCTGCTATTGCGGCTTTTGCCGGCGATTTTTTTTCCTCTGCAAACGGTAGCGCTCGCTCACAGTCATAATGGAATGCACCGCCACCATGTTAAGCTGCCGTATGTTTGCACTAACGTACACTGCCCTAGCCTGTGCAACACCTATGCACGTGGAATGAGCAAGACACCAAGTACATATACACAGGTCTAAACGACGACACACACTTAGCGCGGTATAATTGCTACTCTAGCCTTATATGACCAGTTGCTTTTATTACTTATTTTACACGTGCGTTCAAACATCGTTAGGGCTTGCAAAATATAGTAGATTGTTCTGTATTTTTACTTTGGGGAAAGTCCTGTCCCGGCCGGCACATCGGCTTCGGCTTTACTTTCAAACGGGGAACAGAAGCAATGTGTTGGGCCGGAACCATATTTCAAAATCGGGTGAAAGCCGGAATTCTGGCTTTTGCCGGAAAACTGGCACTCCTATATTATTCAACAAATGTTTCGTTTCCTTAAAACTTACGCTTCAATAGCCTCTGTGACACTTCCAATCTGGTTGACCTTCAACAGCAGGCAATTACACGCCTTGGAAGCCACTGCAGTGGCAATGCGCTTAGGGTTAGTAACGGTCAAATCATCTCCAACCAACTGAATATTGGTACTGGCCTGGAAGTTTGACCATGCTGGCCAGTCATCTTGATCAAAAGCATCTTCAATAGAAACAACTGTGGAAAGAAAATATGGATTTATATTTACATCCAAAGAAGAGTTCCAACTGTGAGTCTCCTCAATGCTACACCTCACCTTATCATATTAAATAACACACCACTGGCTTTCATAAGTTAGCCAAATCTTTCTATTTAATGAATGGAAGTAAAAATTTAGCCAACTGCTCCTTGAATTCCCCATCTGTCATTTTTGAAGTATCAGATATACCCTTTCCAAACACCAAGCCATTGTAATTTATTGATTAGTGCATTAGTAGTAAGACATTTTCCTACGGACACTAACTTGATCATCTAGTGTAGTATTAAAACAGACTGAACAAGGTTTTTGCAATGAAAAGGATTACATTTAGCTTTGATATGTTAGGGGTGTGCTTAATCAAAGCAATATGGTGAGTATTGCAGGTTTCCCAGGTATTCACAGTTGAAGCTCTCATATTTTCATCCCAAAATCAACTAAAAGCATGCACAGGTGATATTATCACCTTGAATTGACAAAAAACTGCTTTGTTTTTTTTTAAACTTCACAATACATTATCTGCTCTATGCTCTCATGCTTTCGTATAAATGTGAATGCATGAGAGGAATGGGGATTTGCAAACTTTGCATTCCCCCTGGCAAACTCATACCCCCTTTGTTTCAAAGACAAAACAACAGATTGAACTAGGGCACCAATGGTGAAATTGCTCAAACTGAACCAAAGAGGTCACATTTGCACTAATTTCAAATCGATCTATCATTTACTAGTTTGAAAGCAATAAAAGCATGAGGGTTCAGTGATGATAATAGAAGAAAGTCTTTGTGTACACCGATGTGCGAATGATTGAACTGTTTCTGAATCCCATTTTTGATTGTCATATGATGGCATGGTATCAGTGGAGTTTGGAGGGCGTGAGCATTGCATTTTTACTACCAAAGTTTGAAGCCTGAGTTCTCCTTTGCCTTTAATGCTGGAAAAGACATGTGCTTTGGAAATGCAAGTTAAGAAATGCCCCCTTTCTCTCAGTCAAAATAATAGACCTAAGCTATTTTAAGTTCAAAACATTACAACACCAATTGTCTATGCAAAATGATGCTAGTTAAAATCACAATCAGCTAGTCAAGACATAATTAACAGAACCATTTAAAAGTAGAACAATATTGGTGTACTCATATACAGTATGCATTACCATAAGTCAAGATTAGATTGATGCAGTATTTAAAGTTTGAGAAGTGTCAAAGCTGTGGCAGAGGATAAAATTCCCTAAACTACTAAATAAGTAGCAGAGGATAGACCTGTTGTGTATCAACTTCTAGGTCTAGGTTACTGTCTGACCTTATCAGTGAAACTCTTACTTCCAACTGCTATTCCCCTTTTTATAATTACAACTTATTACCCAATCTACATGCCCAGTAGCTTGTGGTCTTTACATAAATCATTAAATACACTCAGTTCATCTGGTATTAGCTCTCTTCTGCTACAATAAACTTAGAGTGTATACAATTACCAGCAGAGCAGCTAACTCTGCAAGAAAGAGGTATTATCAATTACAACTCGTGCACGATGAGGAATTGTGATGACTACAGAACCATTCCCTCATGCAATGTATATTTCAATCAGAACTTAAAGCAGTTCATCATGTAGCACCACTGTCAGCTGTAAATCTGATGTATCCATGATTTACAACAATGTTTTACAGGAATTTCCAGAGACAAAATTCAGTGAGTTCAAAAAAAGCAGAAAATTTTTCTCTTTTAGGAGGTGAAAATTGCATTTCAATAGCTTGTAGCATTTGGAAGATACAAATTTTCAAAGAAATGCACTTTTTTCTGTCAATATGAAATGCATTATGTGAAATCTGTGACGTCATCGTTGCACATTAATTTGACATAGAATTGAATTTCTTGATGATCTTGATGCAGCTGTAAGGAATATGTAGCAACTTTTTTTGTTTTGTCCTACATATGGTGTAGATTTGTGCTTAATCTACATGGAAACATATTCAAACATTCCAAGTGTCAGTGCAACAGGAAATTTAATAATAATGAGAAAAAAAAGGAATCTGCAGCAATGCGCCCACTTTACATAACGTTCTGTGACCTTGATGAGAACTGGAGGCATTTTTTGACAAAAATAAGTACTCTTTTACACGAGATACCCTGAGTTAGGAAAAGAGTATTGCTACGAGGTTTGGAGGGCATGAGTTGGAATTTTTTTCTCTTTCACATGAGACCCTTGTGGAAAGCCACTGGTAAATGCCTTTATTACTTACTAAGTTTAATATAGATTAGAAATCTGTTAACTTCATTAGCTATTACAGGAATGATGCATCAAAATCAATGAAAATTTCACCACAACGTATTAATTACTTTCCCTTTCACATATAAAGATAAACTTTTGAAACTTTTCCTTAAAACTTCCCTTAAATATGACTGAGAGCATGACTATGGGAATGTGCAATGATCGCTGTCATTTATCCATACCATTAAAAATAAAAATTTAATAAAACTTCACAAATTACACAGCAAGTTGCTGGTATTATCATGACTGTAACTACATGTTACTATTACCTGATATGCCAGTGAATGACATGATAGAGGATATACAGTCATGAAGATTTCTAACAGTAATACACTTTTTCTCTGATAGGGCACAGCTAAAGACGCTGAGTAGGCCTGAACTTATCTGAGAAGTTAAGTTCAATTCCAAATAATTTATACAAAATTATGAGGTAATGGTTAATAATTTAAGGGAGCATAGCCATATTTAGCCAATGGCAGCAGGCAGAGATCTTTTTCAAACAAAGAACAATGAGCTTTCCATATGACAAGAAATACTGACAGATCATCATGTACACAAATTTTGGCATTGATGACCTGTTAGCTATGCCTAGCAATAAACTCCTCCTACACTCTGTAAAGAGCTCAAGCAGCCCGTGGATATCATTTCAACCCTGTGAACAGAGGAAAAAGGGATCATTGTGTTCATGTCTGCCAGTTGCAGTGGACTAGGTTTAGATATGCTCCATAATTACGCTGGATAGAAAACCTGTCTAATATTGCATAACACACCAACCTGGATAATTTTGGATGAAATCATGATATATTGCAGCAAGTTCATCAGCAGTTATCTGGAAAAAATGGGCACAAAATAAAAGCTTTTAAATTTTTGGTCAGACCATTCCTGTGTCCAATCTATCACAAAGTTTTCTGTTTATCTCAGATGATGGACAACCCTTTGTAATATACCACTAATCTTTTTTACTTAACCATTTTTTATGAAATGGAATAAAAAACCAGAATGGAGATTTTCATGAACTCATTCAAGCTTCTGGTTGTCCACCACTGCCAGTGACAACATTACTACAGGAACACCCATTTTTCTCATTTTTAATTTTCACAAGCATACAGTGGGGGAGGGGAAGGTGAGGTTAAAACCCACTACTACTTGTCAAAATATAATAAAAGTATGCTCTTGAAAGGGGGGGGGCATCCAAAGAAAGGGTATGTTTGTGAGTTTGTAAAAATGATGCAAACTATGGATGACCCCTGACTGCTATAACTTTGCTCTTCAACGACACTACTGAATGTTAAAATCGGTTCATTTCATGACTTTTCAAAACATATATAAACACAACTACTGCACAGGATGCATAGACTAAAACAATCATCATTGAAACCAAAAATTTAGAGTCCTGTCTGGTGTTTAAGCCTAGTCAGTAAAGGTTGTCACATTCAGTTGGAACAAAAATGCTTAGCAATCAGGAAGTTCTGGGTTTTCCTTCCCAGAATTCCCAGCAGTATTAGTAAAAACTTCCAGGTCAGTGCAAACTGCTATGACCCAACTGTGGACCTGACTGCTTCTCAGTCATACTGCAGTTTGGTTGGTGCAGTGTGCAGCAGCTTTAAAGGTCAAATGACACAGTCAAAATAAAATTTGTATACGGTATGAGTGGATACGGTAATACATGTAAAATTATAAATTCACACATTTTCATTTCATGTTTTTATTACTTCACAACAGCAGATAGACACAATTACCTGGTAAATTTAAGTTAAATTTGATTTACACAATCAAGTAGTTTTTAAAGGAAGTGATCTGAAAGAATAAGAATCTTCACAAAGTAGTGCACTCCCTTCACAAAAATTAGCATAACTAGAGAAATACAAAACACATATCCAAAACATGTAAAAGGCTACCAAAAGGGAGTTTTAAAGATTGTCTAAAAATAACACTTTTCAAAAATTTCAAAGCTGGTAAAGTGACTGTTTGATGTCATATGTTGCAAACAGATGCTGGCTGGGCATTGTATGAATGTGTACTGTACAGGCTAGCCTATGCCAAACACTGTTGTTTCCTCATAAAGACTCACCTGATTGGCTGATCTTGTTGCTATGAAGCCCTACAGCAGTGCAGGAGTATTTTTGAACCACTTACAACATGAGCAGAAAACTAACTTTTGTATTTTCAACGTTGAACTTGTACTGTCTGTGTATGCATGTTGCATTGTGCGTGTGTGATCATTTTTACTGCAAGGTGGGGCAATCATTAATGACTCCAGGCTGTCAGAACTCTATAACCAAATTTCGGATTAATACTACCAAATTCTTGGAGTAATATGTGAAGAAGATTTTTGACAGCTACAACTTCACCAAGCTAACTTGTTTGTGTCTGTGTCTCCCTCCACAAAGTATAGTCACTTTGCCTTTCTTTTTTGTTAGTTGTAAGCTGCTGTTCGTGATGTTATTTCCAAGGTTGTAGTGTTACAGCACATGCAATTCACTTTTACAGAAATGCCTGATCTCAGTGATATTTCTGCCAATGATCCCATTTTGACTGAACAACATATTGTTGTTCTTCACATTTTGGGTTTCAGACGGACTGCACGGAGACTAACAGGGGCATTCAAATAGCCATTTGGTGGTAATTATGAATCGATTCTGCTACAGAAAACATTATTTCATTGCAAAATATATCTAAATATTAAGTACTGAGAAACAAAAATGCCCATGTCAGTTGTCTGTGAGCAATTTGGGGTTTTCCCTACTTACTAAATTTCAGGGAATTAAATTTAAAATTCTACCACCTCTAGCCATCTGTTATTGAGAATCCTGCATTCTGACTGGTAAAACACTGACCTGTTATTCTGCAACACACGGTCAGTAAACGTAAAGACTGATAAAAATGAAGTTTTGCACACACTTTCAGTGGTAGATAGGAATTAACCACATTTGTCGGACTATTATTGTTTCATAAACTGTCTCGACTCCAAATTTGGCAAAATAACGCTAAGCCGAGTCCGTTATTTTGTCAAATTTGGAGTCGAGACGGTTTATTCACCAATAATAGTTTGCCAAATGCGATTTATTCCTTAATTAAATGTTTCAACTGAAAGAAATCTATGGTAAATTCTCAATTCAAAATTCTAAACATCTGTCTCCAAATCATTTTCAATTACAGGACCCTGAGTGGAATAGTAATGATGAAGCCCCCTATGATCACAAGGTATTTGACAGACAATACACAGACCAAACTCATCAACTCAAAAATTCGAAAGAAGGCACAATGATAAATTTTTGACCTCCTATCAAGGTTATCCCGTGTGCCAAGTTTGCCCCACTGTTATTTTAGCCTTTCATAACATGATGGTCTCCAGGCTGGGTGCTCTGGGCAAACAGACACCCGTTGGCCTAAATCAGAAATAAACCCTGATATCTATACTTACTATTTTGGAAGCATCTGCATCTTTGCTCTTAAAATCAAGGTTGTATTTGCCATCTTGATAAAATTCTGATGCTGCCACATCCATTGCAAACTGTACCTTACCAGTGTATCCAGCTTCAGCTACTGCTGTCTTGAGGAGTTCCATGGCTAAAAGAGGCATAAAAAATAACATGGGTGACAAGTTCTGCTATGACCTATCTAGGCTCTGGTAGTATGTTGATAAGTAAAAATTCCTTCACTAGACACCAGCAACATCCAAACATATAAAAGTTTCTTTTGAGGAGAACTTTTACTGTGACTACAATTCTCATAGCACAAATTTGGCTAAAATGGCAACTGTTCATCATGTCTCTGATCATATGATTTTTAGTCAGTTCAATTACACAGGGTTTGTAGGAGCACAGACAGGACAAGCAATTGTGTGAAGGGCGAGTTTAATATGTAAACAGGCTAGTAAGCTTAACTGCTGACTTAATATTAAGACTACAGGGGATTCCAAAGATGTGTGCATGTCTTGGAGTAAACACACAATGAATTTTTCACATCAATAGGACAAAGATATATTATAAACTAGTATTTGTTCTGTTTTTCTGTACTATGTGAATGACCACACAGTATAACTATGCCATTAACACCAACTGTCCTCCCTTATACTGGTACACTGCCAGATTCTGGAACCAGCAACTGCTAGGGTTTACCTCATCTACAAGCTTTGATCAATTCCCTTCACAGTTGCTGTAATTTTCTCTCTTTAAGGCAAACTTTTTCTGCATTTTACATGGCAAAATGTTTTAATGTTACATGCAATACATTTCAGCTCTACAACTGAATAACAAATAAATATGGGAGATATCATACATCAACCTCTGTGACAACTTTCAAAATTTTTGACTACAGGCCCAAGTATAAGTCAACACAATTGGACTACTATAGAAACACTTACCAATGACTGATAATAAGAAGAGACTATTTTCCTTACCTTCCCTGTTATCTTGAATATTTGGAGCAAATCCTCCCTCATCTCCAACATTGGTAGCTGTAAAAAGATGCAAAAACTGTTAATGACCTGAAAAACTCATGTCTTGAAAAAAATTTAAACTATCAAGTTCACATATGACCTTTGTTACAACAGGATGGAATAAAGCAGCCTCACTTATAAATTTACAAAAGCAATCATCAATTTGTCACACCTGTGACTCTCTGTCATAGACTTTTATACACAGTTCAAAGGTATTACAATGGTGTGTAAAAACTTTTTCTTCTCTTCGCTACATCTAAGATTGGCCTCCATCCCTAACCTTCGAATCATTTACATAAATACTTCAAGCACATAAAAAACAAACAAACAAGTGCAACTCATTCCACTTCTCCTATTCATAGACAGCCCTGCAACCTGTTTAGCAGATTACCACACAAAATCTCAATATTACAGTAAGTCTTTTTCATTTCACTTTTATCTGGAGTTCTAAAAGCACACCATTTTCTGCCAACCTGTAATTACCATTCTTTACAATTCTGTTTTCCATGATTCATTTCATTTTTCATTATGCTTCAACCAAAATTTTTTTGCTTTTAGAATTTTTCTTCATGTTTTCTTTTGTACCAACTACTCACCATCTTGGCCATACTTTTTCTTAATAACCTTTTTCAGAGTTTGGTAACACTCTGCTCCAATACGCATTGCTTCAGTGAACGAGGAAGCACCTAAAATTAAGATTCAGATATAACAGATCAAAATGATTTGTGTTACAAACAACTATTCAGCCTTGCACTACTTGTAATGCAAAATAACGAAAAAAAAAAACAGAATGCAAAAATACATTGAGGTTTCGATGATGATATATGTTTTATTCTAAATAATGCCATGTTATCCCATTTCTTTCAGTCACTAGTGAAATGCTATCTCAAGGTGTTGGAAAAATACAGTTTTGTGTTAATATTTGATCTTGGGAGTTCTTGAGAAATTTTCCATAAAGCATCGACATCCTAAGTATGAAAATCAATCCAAGCTTCCTAACTTGAGATATCTTGTTAACAAGTTTTTCAGAATTTTACCCCGGTGACCCCAGATGACCTTTGACCCCCACCAAAAACAGGGTTCTTCCTCTCACCATAACACATCTACATACTACATGTGATATCAATCCAAGCTTCCTTACTTGAGATAGTATTAACAAGGTTTTCAGAGTTTGACCCCAAGTGACCCAAGATGACCTTTGACCCCGCCAAAAACAATAGGGTTCTTCCCCTCACCATAACGCATCTACATACTACATTTGAAATCAATCCAAGCTTCCTAACTTCAGATATTTTGTTAACAAGGTTTTTGGAGTCTGACTATGGTGACCCCAGATGACCTTTGACCCCTGCCAAAAACAAAAGAGTTCTTCCTCTGAATATGGGGCATCTATGTACCAGGTTTGAGAACTGTCAGGGTTTCCCTCCTTGAGATATCGAGTTAACGAGCAAAGTGTCACAAACACATACACACACATACAAGACATCATGAATGCACAGGTTTCTCTTATCATCAAAACCCAAAAAACAATGGCATGGAACACACATTTTATTACCTGTAAGTTAAAAACAGTACAAACTTGAAGGTGTTGCTAAGTGGAAAGTACCAATTGTGGAAAGTGGTACTGATTTGAAAATTTGAGTAAGTCAACAAAAACTCATAGAATACTCCATAACTCTCTGTAAATTAAAAGCAAAGTTCTCTTTGAAGTGAACTTGAAACCATGTGCTACTGTAAGATTAATTATGCTTCTATCTTAGCTATAATTGTCCTGATGAAACTTAACCTTCAGTGAGACCTTTTATCAGCTAATACACAGTATGAGAAGTAACTGTAGATATCCAAAACTTCAAAAGAACCTGAATATGATAGCAAAATTTTAGAAATAACAAAAAATTGAAACACTTAGGATCACAGACAGATAACCCTCCCAAGCACAGTGTCTTACCCTGAAAAGAGTCCCTGCCTGCATTTATCCCTTGAAAAAAACTTAATTATTTAATAAAAAATAATCAATTTTTCTTGACCACATCTACAAATGTTTCATAACTCTTACTTTGGTCAATGAGTGATAACATGTAGCTGCACTTAAATATTGTCATGTCATATTTTATTTATTTATTTGTTTGATTATTTATTTTTTGTTAATGCTTCTTCCTATTTATATATGAGATATCTATCTTATAAGGTTAAGCCAGCAGTAACTTAAAGTTTAGAAATTTTGATAGAAAGAATGCAAGAATTGGTAGTACTTAACTTTCACAATATTATTTGCTATTCTTTTGACTGTAAAGAATTTTCACAAATTTTATATGCCTGGACATAACATTATCAAACTTACTTAATTTTAAAGGTTTCCTTGATTCTAGAAAATGGCTTTGGTTCTCAGGTAACAATGGATTCAAACAATGCAACCCAAAGATAAGAACAATGTTAAACACTGTAAACTCAGCAAATAATAAATATTATGCAACAACTTACCTGTGGGCATTAACATAAATTCTTGCATTGCCAGCTTGTTACCTGCATGGCTACCTCCATTGATGACATTAAAAGCCTGGAAAAGATGACAAACACATGACAAGAAAAAGAAAAAAAAAATCCCATGTTTAAGAAGAATAATGCATATCAAACTTTTTATCTCATGCTTTAAAATGCAAGGGATAGCACTATAGAGGTTCTTCACGTCATCAAACTACCTGACTTGTTTACTTTTTGACCTGGCCGTCAAGATTCTAGCAGTACTAATCCCCTTTTGTGTCGTCTACACATATGTGCATGTTAACTAGAGTGCGACTAAACTAAACTATTAGAACTATACTCTAGCATCCTGTTTGTTGTTTAATGCCTCCTGAGCAGTAAGATAATTGTCGAAGTAATAGCTGAATCTGAGTATAGCCTATTTTTTTTATCAGACATTGCTAATAAATTGGATGACGTTCACAGAAATCGTTTTCACTGAAAAATTGGATAAACGGGATGTGCAATAGACCATTAACTTATGCTAAGGCTCAAAATTGATGTTTGTGGAGTTTACTACTACGTAGACTTGCCAACTCCCTCAAAACTGGCAAACCTTGATAGAAGTTCTCGCGAGAAACCTGGAAATCACATCTCAAAAATAAAGATTTTAAACAAGTCTCATACATTATTATGAAAAGTGTTCTCTAAACCAGGATGACTTTATTTGTTTGTTCACCCTCTTCATAAAGTTCAGATGTCATCTACATATAGCTGACTGCTTGAAAAAAGTTAGTCACTCTTCTGACAACGATGCATCTCGATTCAATAATAATTTAACCCGCAATGGAAAACACTAATCTTGGTCTAAATAAGAAAAAATATCAGGCGTTGCCTCAAATTTATTTGCACCATGTCATCTGAGATTTTCACCGTGAAACGATGCCCGAAACAGTGAGACTCACGGTGAAACCATGTGAGATTTGGCACGTGTGACTACGACAAGTGTTAAACGTTGCAACTTCAATACCATTTGTAATGCATTATATTTTGAGGAGATAAAACTATTGTTGAAGTTTATTGGTGAGACTGAATAGTTTAACAATAGCTATTTACGTACGCCATGTTTGTGAATTCAAGAGTCAATATTTCCCTTTACGGATTTAGGTCCGTCCTTAAGTAGTTATAGGAACATCTGCAAATGTATCACTGACCAAGTTGTGTACTGAATGATTCAATGTGGTGAAACGAGATTAATTTATGAGATGTGTAAGAATACAATACTGGAACACAAAAGTGAGACACTGAGGTATAAAAGCAAACATGAATGAGATTCTCCATT
>WURT03108230.1:0-12159 GCA_009936505.3 Holothuria glaberrima
AGAATTCACTAAATTATGGACATTTTCCAGCCATATATGATTGGCTCCAAAAATGTCCCAAAGATAGCACCATTTTGCATCAAATTAAATTAAAAATTTCTCAAGGGAAGGGCCCCTTAGACCCCTCTCCCGGGACGGCCCTTTACGTCGTGACAAAGGAAGGATCCCTACTGCTGCTGAATTAGCCAAATTATGAGCATCTGTCAGCCATATATGGGCCAGTGGCGGTGGACCCGGGAGGCTTGGGGGAGCCCCAATGCAAAAGTGAGGGGGAAAAAGGTATGTTCAGCCCCCAATGTTTACCAAGTGCAGACATGAGATCCATCTTTCAACGCTGTTTACATGCAGCTTAGAACACTCGGGAAGTACCGTTTCCGGCCATCTGAGAGGTTTGTAAAGCCAAAAAGTTTCTTGTACGCTCCGCGCCAACCGATGGTGGCGCTCCGCTTAGTAACATATATTAACAGTTTTAAAAGAATGTTTTTTTTTTTCATTAATTGAGAAATTGCAGACTTGAAATCCATATTTCAAGGCTGGATACATGCAGCTTAAAGCACTCGGGAAGTGCCGTTTCCGGCCATCTGGAGGGTTTTTAAAGCCAAAAAATTTCTTGTACGCTCCGCACCAACCGATGGTGGCGCTCCGCTTAGAAACATACACTGCATAAACATTTCTCATAGATTGTTTTTTGTCATTAATTGAGAAATTGCAGACATGAAATCCATATTTCAAGGCTGGGTACATGCAGCTTAAAACACTTGGGAAGTGCCGTTTCCGGCCATCTGGAGGGTTTGTAAAGCCAAAAAATTTCTTGTACGCTCCGCGCCAACTGATGGTGGCGCTCCACTTAGATAGTGTCCGGGCATATTTTGGCCCCCCATAAATACAGTCCTGGATACGTCCCTGAAACCAGAACCCTGGTTCAAACACAGAAAAACTTCATCCTACTTAGGATATAGGAGAACATACTCAAACTAAAACAACTCAAAACTTAACGAAACTCTTGCCGGACTTTTCCTCCTCTTCACTCCTTCAGCTAGCTGTTCAGCGACTCGAGGCAAGTAACTTGAGCCGCACCCTTAGGCAGGCTTCTTCCTAATCTCGTATTATTAAAGGCATGTCGAAATATAAAATACTCGCCTACAAAGGACTTTTCCCACAAAGCAAACAAAAGTAAAGAATTTGTACGAGCAGCAGCAGGTGAGAGCGCGTATGGAACGCCACCTGTGACAACATCCACCAAAAAACAATAGGGTACTTCCTCTTAACATGACAAAGCTATACACCAAATATGAAAAGTACCCCTCAATGCTATCTTGAGATATCGTATTTACAGAATTTTCGGTTTTTACCACTTGTGACCTCAAATGATCTTTGACCTCTACCAAAACAATAGCGTTCTTCCTATCAAAATGACAAATCTATATACCAAATATGAAAGTGACCATCATTGGTATTTTAAAATAACATCTTTACAAGGTTTTCGGGTTTTGACCTCTTGTGACTTCAAATGACCTTTGACCTCCACCAAAACAATAGAGCTCTTCCTCTCAACATGACAAATCTATAGGGCCTATACAAAACATAAAGAGTGTCCATACATTATTATTGTGAGACAACGTGTGTACAAGGTTTTCTGGTTTTGACCTGGTGACCTCAAATGACCATTGACCTCCACCAAAACAATGGGGCTGTTCCTCTCAACAAGACAAATTTATATACCAAATATGAAAAGAATCTGTCATTGCTATTTTGAGATATCATGTTTACAAGCTAAGTGTCTCATACACACATACATACACACCCACACACGACATCACCATCGGACAGATTCCTTGCCTGTCTTCGGCAAGGAATCAAAAATGGATCTCACTAATCCATCTCACATCTTCATAGCTTATTTTATCATAAAAATTTGAAATTTAATCATTTTAAGGCTGTTGCTTAATTATTTGTGATGGCCTTCCTGAGCGGATATATTAAGTAAACCTAAAACACGTATCCATGTACGTCAACAGGTGGGGCCGGGAACGAGGGAAGCGTATCCCCACTTTTGAAAGGTTAGGGATATCATATCGCTTGTTACCCATTTTTCCCAGAACCCCAACGAAAACAGTAAACACATATTTGATTCCATAGCTTAAAGAATAACTGACTTCAATGAAATATAGCTCGAAAATGATGGAAAAAGACATTAAATGGATGGGGTTCGTGGGAAAATGTTTCAGATGACTGCACAGATTAGCTGTAAACCCATTTTTTCCAAGCCCCTTTAGCGAGCCCCGGATCCCTCGTTACAAGAGCTTCGCGAGTCCCGCTTGGATAAGATTTGGTCAAGGTCATGAACCCATTCCATTACTGCCGCTCGTAGCCTGTGACTGACTTGGTCACTTTTTGATCCCTTGCCCAGGGCAAAAGGAATCTATGCAATCACGCTGGCGATTGCATGTGTATGTGTGTGTGCGTTAGTTAGATGAAGTTTTACGGCCCAGTTTGTAACCAGTTGGTTTAGGTCGAGCCGGCCACGGCCTTTTTTCTAGTTGTGGCTCACTGGCTTGTTTTCCCTACTCCATTACTTATGCTGAGCACCAAGCACAATGGCAGTAGGTTCCATTTTTAAAGTCTTTGGTATGACCCGGCCAGGATTCGAACCCTAGACCTTCCGGCTGCAAGCCGGATGCTCTTACCACTTGGCCATGCAGTCGGTGCGTGTGTGAATGTGTGTGTGTCTGTAACGCTTGGCTTGTAAACACGTTATCTCAAGAGAGCAATGATGGATACCTCTCATACTTGGAATGTAGAATTATCATTTTGAGAGAAAGTTCCTTTTTTGTTTTGGCGGATGTCAAAGGTCATGTGAGGTCACTCTAGGTAAAAAACCGAAAACCTTGTAAACACCATATCTCTAGGAAGGAAGCATGGGTTTTTTTCATACTTGGTATGTGGATGCGTTATAGTCAGAAAATTGAATCCTATTGATTTTGGAAAGGCCAAAGGTTATCTGAGGTGTTCGGAGGTGAAAATACCACTGATACGTAACTTTTAAAACTGCTTGTAAATACGATAGCTCAAGATAGCAATGACGGACAATCTTCATACTTGGTACATAATTTTATCATATTAAGACAAAGAACTCTATTGTTTTCAGTGGATGTCAGGGGTCATTTGAGGTTATCAGAGGTCAGAAACCTTAAAAAACACGATAGATAAAGACAGGCAGGGGTGATAGATCCTTTTCATACTTGGTAAGAAAGAGGGACCCTATGGCTTTGGGAAGTAGAAGGTCACATGGGGTCACCAGAGGTGAAACTACGAAAACCTCGTAAACTATATAGGTAGTGGGCGGTACCTTCAAATTGTGTCCGGCGTTTCGTGACCAACGAAAAGTAGGGCTGAATTTTCCACCATCGTAAATATAAAGTTATAAAGAACAAGATTTACTTTTTCATAAGCATTACTGTTACAGTAATAATTCAAATTTGAATATGAACACGTGGAAATGAACACGAATGCCGTGACTGTAGAATGATTAGAAATACTTTTTGCTTAACGAGTTTTGGATGGCGTAGTGAATTAGTTAGTAAGTTAATAATTTTATTTATATTTTTTTTATTCTTCTTGTTTTCTATTTTTGGTTGGGTTCAAAGGTCATGTGAGAACAGCAGAGGTCAAATTGTGATAACATCGTAAAATTATGTAGTCAAGAAGTTTAAATTTGTGGGATGAACCTCAGTGTATAACCACGGAGCTAATACTTGGACCAGGTAGTCCAGGTAGTAGCTCCATGGTGTAACAAAGCACCCCCTTTCGGCAAGGAATCACTAAGCCTTTGCACTTTCTGGTTTATCCATTAGCTCCATGGTTTATCGAATACACTCTGAAAACAGTTTGGCACGTTTACCTCCTGCTAAACTGTTGAATTAAAAACTAGCCAAGTTGGTACAAAAATTACCCTCGCTGGGTTAAACGTCACTAAGCAATGGATACTTTTGTAGCCAACGTGGGTGTTTTTTTTTTACCGAACAGTTTAGCAGGAGGCATTCGTAACCAACCTGGGTAAAAGTTTACCCACCAGTTTTCAGAGTGTATATTAGCATTTTGGTGGCAAGAATTTGAAAATAAACTGCCAATCAGAGTTGAAACCCTACCTTCTTTTGAAGTGGATCCAGCGTAGCTGGGATGAAATTTTCTTTCCTTTAAAATGAAATATTTAAAAAATATCGATCACGTTTCATGTTTTAATTAGTAGGCCTACCAAATTCATTTCGGTTAGAAATGAGCTCATTGAAGTGCGCGTTTCCAATGAGACTAAACATCACGCCATATCGCGAAATTCGGTCATACTGTTTCCCGCGAGACGCGTCAATGATTACACTGTTGCATAAACGCGACTACTCTCTTTTGTAAGAAATGATATCGAAGCAATTTAATGGGGTCGAAGATAATAGTATGAATCAGGGAAAACTAGGATGCGTATAGATTAATTTTCTTTGTGATTCAATTTCAGACAGTATGTAATGCTTCCACTTTCATTTGCCATCAACTGTCTGGTTTGATGAGCGTTATACTGAAATAAGTTCGAGAGGAGAGGGGAAGAATAATACTTAGAAAACCATGCAAACGGAAACATTTGTAACGTTTTGTAATGCCTACAGGGGTTAATTTCTAGGTTTTGTTTAGGAAGATGTCTTTCTACAAATTAAAAATAAGAAAGTTTGTTTTCCGTCAAGAACAGAATTTTTAAAATGTATTATTCTGTCCGATAGTGTTTCAGAGGTAAATGTTCGATATCGAGCTAACATGATTGGAAGGAGTTTATTGTAAATAGTATACCTAAGGTCAATAACTAATAGAATATATATTTTATAAGATGAAAAGTAAACCTCGTCCTCCCAACTCCCATTTTCATAGCTTATGCTGTTGCTGAAATATAAAATGTTGATTGGAGGCTTCCCCCCCCCAAGTTTGGGAAAACCTGTTTCTCGGACAGATTGTTGGGAAAATTGTGCAATCTTCTAAGGGAATACCGGTTTTTAGGCAAAAAGGGCTCAGCCCCCTAAAAAGAGTCCTGTTCGCCTTTGAATATCTGAAGACTCCCCCAACCTCTTTTTACCTCTTGCGGAATGGCTCCTAACTTTAGCATCCAGTCGTTGATCCAGGGGAAGGGGTTACAGAAGGGCACATAACCCCTATTTTTTGCAAGCCAAAAATGGTGAAAGATAAGTTGATGACTTTGTACTATACAATAAAGGATATTAGCACAGGCTTTTTAAGAAATTTCTTATCAAAGCGATTGTTAATTTAAGCATTCAGGCATAGGACATATATGACTGCTGATATTATTAGTATGGAACAACTTTGCTGGCACTTTATAGTCAGAAATAGCTATTTTGGGCCCGCTTTGTCCACACCTTTGCGGAAGTGACAACAACCTTGCGACATTGCAAACTGCAATGATCCGTGAATATCCTCGGCGATTAGTATCCACACTTGCTGACAAGTAGTGTTACGCAATAAATAAAGAAGCTCTATGCAGTCAGTGTGAATGGCATGTGTTAAGGTCTGGTGACTGATTCACTGTCAGTTAAAGAATTCAGTCCCCCAATGAAAAATCCATTGAAATATTATTTCAATATCTTTTCCCGTTCTCAAAACATACGCCTTCAAAGTTTGATGGTTTTTGAAGAAACTCATTTCCTACGCAAAAATAATGATGTGGAGTGTTACACAATGTTAATATTTCTTTTGTCAACCCTATATAAATTATCTCTTTATTACTGATCAGATAGTTTACAATTTGATGAGTGAAATCAATAATTCTCAAGAAAATAATTTTAACTTTCATAATTAACCCCTTAGGGGATTAGCAATGCTACCAGTGTCCTTGAAATTAAGGTTGTAAAAGCAAAGGCTAACGTAAGCCACATATGGTATGCTCATCTTTCGATGTCACACTTTGCATATTAAGCTCAAGTTATTCATGATACAAGTGTGACATAAAAATAACCTATAAAATGGTCAACATTTGATGCATTTTAATGTAAATTGCGGTGTTTTCTGAATTTTTACTGCTTCTTACATCAAATATCTAGTAACTATGTAATTTTCATGTCACCAGACCTTTAGTACACTGTGTGGTGTATAGGAATCAAAATGCAAAAAAGTAGCAAAGTTTAAAAAATTTTATCAGAAAAGTACGCACCAGCACACATTCAAGAGGCATAGCGTAATGAAGATAAGCAAATTTCTTTTCTCTCAATTAATCCCTGTGTTTAGGAAACTTTCGGAAAGTCTCCAAAATTCTTCAAAAAGATCATGGGACATTTTCGGGACACATAATTTTCCGTTTTTAACAAAGGACGCTAATTTTCCAACCACATAACCGATTTTGACAGGGGTTTCACCTTTAAAATGATACCGAATTAGACAAAAAACTGAGCACCTACTTCTAAACTGAAGCTCTGACGATGAGCAAATGCGATTACACAGTTTGATTCCAGCAGTGAATGTTCATGAAGTTTAAAAATGCAAAAACAGCCGTTTGTTTAACTATGGTGTCACAAACACAGCTCAGTGTCGGAACCCATGATGGTTCTTCAAAGGAAATTTCAAAGAAGATTAAGGTAATAAAACCGGCTAATGAGAACAAAAGTTTTGAAAGGCGAGGAGATGGGGAGGGGGAGGGTGTTTTTGACTGAAAGGTTTAGATGAATGTTTTGTTGTTTTTAAGAGTTCTGCTTTACTCCATCCGTAATAGCTCCATGGTACAATACATTAAATAATTCTCTACGTGTCATCAATTGCGCAATTGCGAGGACGGATAAACGGGGTAAAGCAGATGAATGGTAACCCTCGGGGCAAATGGTATAAAAGGCATATAGTTTTGTACGTAGATAAGCGGTTTTCTCTAAAGGTTGGGGATTCCACCATCAACCACGTAGACTACCGGTAGTAGTTCTCTCGCATTCGCATCGGCCGACTTTAGTAAAAGACTCGGGGAAAGCTATTCGAAAAAACAGCCTAGAACGATACAGTACAGGTTATGCCAGGTATGGCCAGTGGCTCCGAATGTTCATCTATATTGGCCCACTCATACATCACCCCTGGTCAAATTTTCCAACAAAACACCAATCGGTACTAACTCGATACATTTAATTTGTGTGTTGTGGAAAATATGCTATGAAAGTCATGCTTCGTCTTATGGCGTCAAATTTATGCATGGCCAAATGTATGCATGGTGACCAATCACGTATAGGGTACCATGTGCGTAACTATTGTATCCCAGTCCTCCCCCCCCCTTCGGAGAAGATATGTCAGGCGAATCTTGACTGCAACACCTACCCCGGACCCCACCCCGTCAAAGCTTCGCGCCGTCGTCGCCCACAGGTCTGAGCTCAGCCATCACAAAGAGTGTCCTCCCTTTTGTAGAACTCTGGATTCGCACCTGACCCACTTCTCTGGTTGGTTACTTGTGGAAATAACTGATCTGGACTGCGCGGCCTGCCGTCTGGGATGCCAGTTCCTCACATACTGGCTACCAACGCAAGTATATAAGGCATTCAAGTTGAGCTGAAATGAAAAAAAAATGTTAAGTTACTGATTCCCCGCATTTGATGGCTCTTGGAATACCACTGTTTTCCAAGATATCTGTGACTCACGCATGCTAGGCCCAAAATTATGATGACGAAAGGGTGCGATTTTCTGCAGTCTAGGGCGCTGGAAGCCAACGTTTCTGATCTCAAAACCAACACGCAGTAGGGCTGAGGTCTAGTTTGCTTCAATAAGGTGCCCCTCTTATGGAAACTCCTGTAAAAACTTTGTGGATCCTACTATTTTAAGATGAGATCTATTAGGGCGAAACTCTCAAAATTTTGCAACTGGCGAAAATTTTTCTACATCTCCCTACCTCACCCCAATCTTGACTGCTGGCCTACACTATCGGATTGCCTGAAATTGAAGTGCTTTTTCCAAAGTTCCCGCGACTCTCTGGCGAAGAGCCGAAGGGCGAAACCAAACGAAATTAAGTGATAAGTTTGTATAATGATACACGATGCCGTACAAAGTGATCATGTACGAAAATGATACTGGCATATGCCTTAATCCTGACAACCAAATTCAGGAAAACAACTGCCAGCTTTTCATTTTAGTTTTCCCGCATCTCCCATTTCTCGCATTGACTGGCCTCGGACATTTGACATTTGTAGGTTCGAACTTGGCCCTCGCAACTGACAAAGTTTTCCTCTTCCCCCTTTTCAAAAATTCTGGATCCGTGCCTGTGAAGAAAAGAATTGAGAGGTTGTGAAGTACTGTACTATATATATATATATATATATATATATAAAGACTGAAATGTGTCTCGATGACATTATCGCACCTACTAAATAACGTGTTCAAACTTTGCAATATCCCCCCCTCTTACCGCCCCCCCCCCCATTTGCCTCTTCTCTGTTTAGAAAGCAAGTGGACGTGCACTCGTGCGTGCAACCGGGTATGATGAATTTGTTGTCTTAAATGTCTGGTGACATGAAAATATCATAGTTGGATATTTGATGTGTAAAGCATTAAAATCCAGAAAACAGCCAAGATTTCCATCAAAATCCATAAAATATTGACCATTTCACTGGGTTATTTCTATTTCACTCTTGTATCATGAAGAAGCATAAGCTAAATATGCAAATTTGTGATGTCAAAAGATGAACTCAAGAAATACGGCTAATGCCCTTTTTTCAAACTTTATTTCAAGGACACTTGTAGCATTGGTACCCCCTTTGTAGCATTGGTACCCCCTAAAAGGTTTATTATGGACGTTAAAACTGTTTACTTGAAAAATATTAATATCACTGACCAAAGTATAAACTATTTGACAAGTAATTAAGAGATAATTTATATAAGGTTAACAAAGAAATGACGCAACACTGAGCAACACTTCACTCTTTCATCGGAAGCTTTATCTTTAACCAACGAGTTAAAGCAACTCCTTTTGGTGGCATCACCATAGCTTTAAGCAGGCTTATAACTTGTTGCTTTTACATGGATCTTGTTGCTTTTTCATATGAATGTATATGAAATTGATTGATTTCATTCGTTTTAATCCTAGCCTTGCAATGATTTAGTTGTGTATGCAGCATCTGAACTCTTTAATAATTAGATTCAATTCGATTTTTCGCCGTTCAGGTCTGATGCAAAGCTTCAAAGGAAATAGGCTAACTTCGTCTTCAGCTAGCTTTAGTGGCATCCAAGTGTAGGCTAATAAACGGATACTTGCACTGTAAACGACCTTGGTCTTAATTCGAGGAGTCCACTGAAAGATGAAATCTTCGAGGCTATTCGTATCGGGGAGTTTGGCGAAAATTCGTGAATATTTGGGTTAAAGAATTTCAACTCAAAACATGACACGCATAGTGTCTATCTATCTCAATGAGGCTTACTTTTTATTTTCACCTTGCAAAGCAAACGACGTGAAACGCCTTGTGTCCTAGTGACCTCCAAAGCTGTCTAAAACTGTAAAAACAAGAATGGATTGATTATCAAATTTAAATAGTACGTCTCCTGCTTCTGAGAGTACATTTGGTTGTTTGATAAATTGCAGTTTCGCCTGCTTTTCACAGTTTTCCTTTTATACTCCGTTAAGCTTCAAATCCCCAAAGGGAAGGCTTTTTGTCGAAAATTGTTGATGCACTAATTGCCTCGAGCAGGAAAGCGTCTTCTCTTTACTTTACGTAATTATTACATGCGTAATTGTTAATCGTTCTCCCTGATCTGTTTGGTAAACGCAGCGTAGGCAGAAAGGTACATTTAGAAGATTGCTTCGGGTTTCTTCGAGTTTTCTGGGTAAATAATTGCATTGCCGTCTTCCATACTTGTTTAAATGGAATGTTTTTTTCTTTCTATCTCTCTCTTTTCTTTCACGTCTGAGTAACATGACGTTAATACTTCGATTTTGTCTGAGGTGAAGACAATAGTGTTGCCGTCTGCCCTGCGGTGTTTAAGTGTATGAAGCAACGTGTCTTTCTCGTAAAACATTAGTGGGCTCTCGCGGCTTGCAACTCATCTCATGAAACATGAATATTCACGAACTGTTTCATAACGTGTCATTATATTTATATCGGGTCAAAAATATGCCTTTTGTGGCAGAAAGACCATCTAGAATGCGTGACATTTACACTCGCGACTCATGAGTTCAAAAAGTGGTTAGGAGAAACCATATGAAAAAGTTGGTTTATACGGAACTGACAGATATGTTTGATAAATGTTGCCAGTGTCAAGACCTTGCAACTGCTGTCCCATCGAAAAACTAGGGCTTCATTCTTTTCTCCTGTCAAATCTGTGTATTCAGTAAAAGTGTGTTCAGTTTTCACGTGCAGTATTGCCTTTTGCGGGTACCCAAATTTTGTCCGGGGACCGAGCACATGTCAGCAACCCCCATCAGTCACACCTCCATATGATTTCGTATTATACACAGAGAAGTAATAGAAGACAAAATCAAAATTGAGTCATAAACAAAAACAGAAAAAATTAAAAGTGACTTTGTTAGAGCAGGGATCGAACCCATACAGTCCAGGTGTTATAGTTACCCTATACTTGGAGACAAAGCACTTTCCATTACACCATCAAAATCGCTTTTCCACGCTACCTTGTATTAAAAATACCCGCAGCCTTTACATGTGTCTAGAATAAGCTAATTAAAACAGGTTTAGCTAATTAATGAACCAGAGTCATAACGTACAAAAATTCAGCCCTCACTTTTTGGTGGTAACGAAACAATACAATTTGAGGGGACGACCGGTAGCGTGAGCAGCTGTGACAAAGGACGCAGATACTGACGAATACTGGCTAGTAAACGTCAGTATAGCACCACAAAGACAACTTTAGCCTACGCATATGGTTATTGAAGCAGCCTGTGGAGCTCTGGTATCTTGGGTGAACCCTTGATGTATAAATTATACAAGGTACCGTCTTAGATACATCACTTACTGTAGCATAACCTAGTCAAGTACGTAATACTTCTAAGCAAAATCTTTTTTTTTCTGTGATTAAAATCATTCCGTACTTACTAACAATCTTTCTTTTCATATGTGCATTAATTCCTTTGGAACTAAGTTGTCCAATACCATTGTTCAGTTCTTTATCTAAATATAAATGTATGAGGAAAGTGACAACTTTTCTTACAACAGTAATCACCAGAAAAGATAAAGAGGATTGAGACTTGAGATCAAAATCACTTGGAGACTTTTAACAGTCGTTTTAGAGAAAGTAACCCAGATTAATTTCTTCAACTAGTCACCGATTCCTCAGTTTAATAATTATCTTGCACGAAAATGAAATTTGAAAATTAGAATGTAAAAGTGCAGCAATTGTAGACCAGCCTACCAAGGGATGATCAAAACTGTTACATCGGATTTTGATACAAACCGATGATTTCCGTGGTAGGGACGAACAACTTTAAACACGCTTATTCAATTTATAATCTTTCTCTGTCTCTTTAAACCTTCGTCCATTCCCTTATACCTCTTACACCTTAAGTCCCAAATGGATGATTTGTCATCAGGACTTAACAGGTGGAGCTCAAACCACCTCCCACCCCTTTTTAGAACGCCACTTATCTTTACACCTGCAAGGCAATTCCAACGGATTGAACGATGAAAGGTTTACATGTTAGTCATTGACAGGGGCCGATTTGCAGGGTGTATGTAATCCCTTCCCCACCAATTGTATGCTTGATCCAAAAACATGTTAGAAATTGCGCTCCGCTCACGTCAGATTTCACCATTTGACGTCTCATAAAGCCACATTTTCTCCATATCCGGTAATATCTCTCATTTGCAACTGTTAACACCCCCACCCCCACCCCAAATGAAAGACTGGAGCTGCATTCTTTCATTGTGTCAATTCTGTGTATTCAGTAAAGTCACAATTCTGAGGGAAGATAGAACACCATATACTACTTGACGCTGTCTCCAAAACAAATATGATCCTGTGGATGTCTCAACTGCTACCACATACTTCCTGCAAAAATGCTTCCTGTGAATGAATGATTCTCTGGAAAAACAAGCAAACTTGACGACACCGAGAGACGAGAACTGAAAAAAGGCAAAAGCAAATGAGGTCGTAAAAGACCAAGACTTGGAGCCATGACTTCCTGATCCTGCAAACACATGA